>SNQJ01S0047057.1:9882-34648 GCA_010110895.2 Picea sitchensis | reverse complement strand
GGGGGGTGTCCGAGTTACTACAAACGCGACATGTTGTGGGGGGCCTGTGCTAGAAAAACACCAACTCGTACACCCCCGTTAAAGGCAAAAGGTCGAGGTGGGGAGGGGGGGGGTCCGATATGCAATGTTGACCATAGATCAGAGTGTTCCTTTTGTGACCACTAATATATGGTCACTCCTTAGAACATCGTGCCAAAATTCTAAGCCACCCAAAACTTAGGATAGGAAACATAAAGTGGGTTGCACTAAGACTCCTTTCTTCACTTTTTTGACCAAAGGGTTATTTTCTAAGGAAAAAAAACCCCTATATAAAAACTTGTGCTAACAATAGGGATGTGAACCCTTCTTCCACAGACCTTGCACAGTGGCCAACAACACAAATATTTGGAATAATAAGAGCCTCAAATGATCAAGTGGAGCAGAGGCTCCAACAGGCTAAAAGTTCTGCATAGTTCGCAAGGGAGGAAGTGGTTATTGCTCAAGCGTGCAGAAAACAGGAAGAACATGCCAATATCTAGGTGGTGCACAGAATGGAATGAGTTCAGGAGAATATTGTTGAAGCCTGGCCAAAAATACAGAAGGTCGCACCCCAACTACCAGAATCCAGTGATGCAGAATATCCAGAGCATAAGATTGAATTACTCCAAGGAGCATGGTCATAGTTGGCCATTTGTGCAGAGCATTTGGAACTGCAGTTGCGACAGATTCAACATGAAGAATAGCAACAACCTTGGAAGCCATAGGAGAAGATGGAGAAAATAGTGCTAGAAGGCAACAATTCTCTAGCATCACTATACAAGCGCACAACTGAGTGCACAAAGATATTATGAGAACTCCGTGATTGGATAGGAATTATTGCTAGGCGCAACTAGAATCTAGAGGTTGTGCATGTGTGAATAAACTTTTTTAATGAGGAAATTGCGGTCACTATGGATCCACTAGAGCAACAACAAAAGTTTTATCAAATTCAACAAGCGAACAATGAGATGAATGCTCTATTTGAGGCACAATCCATAGCTAAGAAGGAGTTGTGTGACTTTTGACCCATTATTCAGATGATATAAATGAAAATGCATCAGGTCGATGCAACAAAATAATCTGAATGGAACTCTTTGGTTGCATCCAAGCCCATGGAATGTATCACATATGCGACCCAACAGGTTGTCTCCGAGGCCTCTCTCCTTGCCAAGAACTGGCAGGATAAATTTGGGAGCTTTCAGGAAGTCAAGAAGCAGGCCTTAGAGTTGGTCCAAGAGTTGGGCCCTTCACTTGAAGAGGAAGATAAATAGAAAGTGCAATAAGAAGAGGCCAGTAAATAAGAAAAGGAGGAAAAGTGAAAGCAACATTTACTCCTAGAAGCTACGAAAGAACCAAGTACTTGACTCGAGGGTGAGTCAAGGCTTGTGGTCAGAGCTTGTTGGGTCCTTTGTTTTTTATTTCAAATCTGCATAAGAAGGATTATAGTCCCAGTTTTGGTTTAGCATGAGTTGCGTAAGATAATAAAGAATATAGACAATAGAGCGAGGAAAAGTAACAGAAATCAGTTGCGGAAAAGGACAACGCAATGCCAGCAAGGAAAAAGAAGTTGCAACAAAAAACGAAAGCATGCAAGCTCAAAGCCAAAAGATCCCAATCATCTTATATATATGAGATGTATATGATTGTAAAAGGGTTCTTGGGTTCTCTCTCTCAGCTCTGGTTTCTTTCTCTTGATATTATAATATTTGTTGTTGTTAAGCAATGGTTGTACATGTAATCTGTATTTTTTGTTCTGGGTAAATATAGCTCTGTGACATGGGTCCTGCTGAAATATTGTAACTGGAAAGAGTATTCTATTTATTATTGAGTTATTATTCAATAGATCAATCCCCTTTTGTGGATTGGTCAAACCCTAAATATATTATGCAAATTGAGAATTCATCCCCCATGCTAATTAAATTGGTTTTAACCACTAAGAAGACAAGTTGGCCCTGCCCAGTGAAGAGACACCTTTCCATCTTCTGCCATTTTGTATAAATAAAGGAAGCCAATGCCTCATTTGATCATTCACTCATCTCACTCATCTAGTGCGCAAGTTTGAAGGAAGTTGCAGTTTCCAGTTGCCGAAAGAAGGAAGAGAGAGGCACATTTCTCAGTAGAGGATATTCTCTAGTGTTTGGTTTATTGTATTGGCATAAATGTTGTGTATCTTGTGATTGTGTTTCTCTTAGTGATCCTATCTATGTTATGGTTATCTAGTAAATTGAAAAGAAACCTAATAATATATTAAACCTTAACATAATATCAGAGCTAAGTTGAAGAGATCATCTTTCACTGGATAAAAAAAAATGTCATTGTTGTCTTACAAGAAAATTAGGGCTTTTTATTGAAGAGGAATTTCATCCTAAAAGTCATCAAGGAAGTGATCCCTAGACTAGGGAACTCTTTGGCACCTGTAGCACACTTTTTCATTGGATAGAACTCCCGAAAAGTGAAACCCTAGTTTTCACCAGTACAAAAAAACCAGAAGTACCTGAAAACCAAAAGTACAAGAAAACCAAGAAACATGAACCAGTACCAGAAGTACCAGTCCATAATTCCATTGGTCAAGTTTGAAGGGGAAAAAAATCGATTTTATGAAATCTAACTACACTAGGATACTTGCCTCAGCTAAACACAACTCCTGGTAAGTTCAAAATTAAATTCTGAGCATTTTCAATTTTTGTTCATTTTCTTAGCTCCAGGTAAAGATGTCTACAAGAATTAAGCTTGTTTACAAGCTATAATGTGTGGACAAATTTCATTCTTGGAGGTATAGGATTGCACTCATTATTGAAGAGAATGACCTAGCAAGATTCATCAAAGAATATGTACCAGAACCTGCCGATGTTGTAGATAAAGAAAAACACCAAAAGGACACAGTTAGGGCCAATATAATCAATGCAGATTCTATTAAATATCACTTGATTCCTCAAGTGGCCTCAAACAATACTCTGAAATCAATGTTTGATGCCCTCACCAGATTGTATGAAGGAAAGAACATCAATCAGAATATGAATCTAAGAATTCAACTCAAAAGTACAAGGATGCAAAAAGGAGAAACAATTCAGCAATATTTCTCCAGAATATCAAAATTCAAAGAAAAACTAGAAGCAATTGATGATGCTATAGATGAATATGAACTTATAATGACAACCCTTAATGGTCTCACAAGACCTTGGGATGCATTCATCCAAACTATTTGCTCCAGAAAGGAGAAACTACACTTTGACAGTCTTTGGGAAGAATGTGTTCAAGAAGAAGCAAGAGTAGCTAACCGAGAAGCATTACTATCAAGAGATGAAGATCAAGCCCTAGCTACTCATACTAAAGGAGGAATAAAGAGGTCTTACTTCTATAAGTTTCAGAAAGGTCAAAGAAGAGAAAAATATTTCTCATCCTATCAATGTTACCATTGTGATAAGATGGGACATATTGCTACGAATTGTCCAGTGAGGCGAGAATAATACAAGAAGAGAAACAAGAGGCACCATGCCCACATAGTTGAATATGAAGAGCCACCCACAAAGATGATAAAATAATAGATTGAAGACTATGTCTTAATGTTTTCCCTCTCAGGATCAGTATTACCTGGTGAGGACACTTGGCTCATAGACAGTGGTGCTTCCAAGAACATGACAAGTCAAAGAGACTTTCTCTCTTTCCTTACATAAAAGAAGTTTCCCCAGAAAGTTACACTTGGAGATGATTATCAATACCCTATCAAAGGAATAGGAGAAACAAATTGAAAACATGATTCAAAGACCCCAATGAAGATGAAAGATGTATTATATGTACCGGGTTTGACAAAGAACTTACTTTCTATCTCATCTTTAGAAAAGAAAGGCTTCAAAGTTTCCTTCATAGATGGAGAAGTTCTTATGTGGCCCAAAGGAAAAACCATGGAAGAAGCAATTGTTATTGGAAAAGAAGAAGGTGGCTTGTATAATCTAAAGGTTCACTCAGAATAATCGTTGACCCATTCCATTGAGAATCCATGTGAACTTTGGCATAGAATACTAGCTCACATCAACTACAAGGCATTACCATATGTAAGCAAGGCAGTCATAGGTCTACTAGAATTCAAGGTTGACCATGAATGTGTGTGAAAATGATGTGGAAAAGGAAAGAACATAAATAACCCTTTCCCGAAGAGAGACAATAAAGAAGAAGGAGTCCTACAACTCATTCACTTAGATGTATGTGGCCCAATGCCATCAACCTCCATCAATGGGTATGCATACTATGTGTCTTTTATTGATGACTATTCTCGCAAAACTTGGGTTTACGTTTTGAAATCAAAAGATGAAGTGTTTAGTAAATTCAAGGAATTCAAAGCTTTGATAGAGAATCTCTCTAAAAGAAAGATCAAAATACTCAGGTCAGATAATGGAGGAGAATACACCTCAAAAGAGTTTGCAAACTTTTGAAAATATGTTAGGATCAAGAGGGAGCTCACCACTCCATACAATCCTCAACAAAATGGTGTAGCAGAAAGAAACAATATAAATATAATGGAAGCAGTGTAAAGTATGATCCATGATCAAGATATTCCAGTCCACTTATGGGCAGAAGCAACAAAATCAATAGTATATGTACAAAACAAATTGTCCCATAGTTCACTTGGGTTCAATACCCCTGAAGAGATGTTCTCCAGAAAGAATCCAGAAGTAATCCATCTCAAAATATTTGGGTTTCCAGTATTTGTACATATTCCGAAAGAGAAGAGAACCAAGATGGACCCTTCAGGAAGGAAGGGAATATTTTTTGGATACTGTGAGGTCTTCAAGGCCTTCATAGTTTATATACTAGGTTACCATCATATTGAGATCAACAAGGATGTCACCTTTGATGAATATGAAATTCTCAAGAAATCAATAATATGTTAGCTTCAAGAAGTATATGAAGAAGAACCTGTGGCTCCCAG
The DNA here is from genome assembly GCA_010110895.2 of Picea sitchensis. NCBI lineage: Eukaryota > Viridiplantae > Streptophyta > Pinopsida > Pinales > Pinaceae > Picea > Picea sitchensis. The sequence goes on along the minus strand of SNQJ01S0047057.1, from coordinate 29,703 downwards.
AGTTGCAGAACCAGTGAGGGAAGTCATAACTTACTCCGATGAGGATATTCTAGAATATCATGACATAATAGAATCCCAAGTACCTCCCCAAATGATGATATCCCATAACAGAAAACCATCCTGGGAAAGGGAACTTATTCAATATGGAGAGAAGTATGGTGCCTCCGAAGGAACCATGAGACAAGTCAAGAAACCCAAGCCATTCTCCATTTATATGGCTTTGATGTGTGATCTCTTAGAGAAGGAGCCTACTTTATTTGAAGAAGCCATTCAAAAGAATACCAATCCATTATAAAGCATTATATATGGGAAATAGTTCCCAGACCAAAGATCAAGGATGTGGTATCTTCCAAATGGATTTTCAAAATAAAACATGTTGTTGATGGAAGTATTGAGAAATATAAAGAAAGGTTTGTTGCTTGTGGATTTTCTCAAAAGAAAGGCATTGAATATGAAGAGACATTTGCTCTTGTAGCAAGATACACTTCAATTAGAACCATCATAGCTCTTGCAACTAACATGAAGTGGAATTTACACCAGATGGACGTGAAAACAACTTTCTTGAATGGTGTCATTGAAGAAGAAGTGTATATAGAACAACCCCAAGGGTTTGAAGTTGACGACATGAAGACTCATGTTTGCAAGTTGAATAAGGATATATACATATTGAAGCAAGCTCCTAGAGCTTGGTATGGAAACATTGATAATTTCCTGACGAGATTGGGCTTTACCAAGAGTAAATTCTATTCTAACCTTTACTTGAAGGTTATGAATGATGAGCATGTTATATTGCTAATGTATGTGGATGTCTTATTCTTAACTGGAGAATAAAATCTCATCACTGATTGTAAGAAGAAGCTCACTGCAGAATTTGAGATGAAAGAACTTGGCCTAATGCACTATTTCTTATGTCTTGAGGTTTGGCAGAGCCTAGAGAAAATATTCATTAACCAAGGGAAGTATGTAGTTGAAATATTGAAGCGATTTGACATGTTGGAGGAAAATTCATGAATAGACCCATGGAAAAAAATTTGAAGATCTTGGTTGACACTTTGTCAAAATTGATTGATGTTATGATGTACAGACAAATCATTGGATCATTGATGTATCTGATGAACAACAAGGCAAATATATGTTTTGCTGTGAAAACCTTTAGTCAATTTCTAGTAGAGTCGAGATGTGTTCACCTAGTTTCTGAAAAACATGTGATGAGGTACCTTAAGGGTAAATTAGATTGTGGTCTCAGTTATAATGGAGATCATGACTTCAGACTGAGTGGTTATACTGATTCATATTGGGCTGGAAGTGTCTCTGATAGAAAGAGCACTTCAGGATGTTGGTTCAGTCTCGGGTCAACCATGATATCATGGAAGAGTATGAAGAAATAAAGCATTGTTCTCATCATAGAAGAAGTAGAATACATTGATGCATGTTCCGCCATTTGTGAAGCCATATAGCTTCAAATTTTTTTGACAAGTCTATTCGATTTGGAGATGGAATCAAACTTGATTCTATTTGATAACCAGAGTTGCATAAAGATGACAGAGAACCCTATGTTCCATGACAAGTCAAAACACATAGAGATACAATATCATTACATCTGTGATATGGTGCAAAGAGGATCCATAAATCTCCATTATGTTAGCACGAATGAACAAGTTGTTGATGTGTTGACCAAGCCTCTATCTCATGTAAAGTTTGAGCACTTTCAATATAAGCTTGGTGTAGTCTGAAAGGACCTCCCTCTAAAGGGGGAGTAGTGTTGTGATGCCAGCCTAGTGTTGAATATTTCCCGGTTCATGTTGATGTTGTTGTGATGCCATCCTAGTGATGAATATTTCCATCTCTATGTTGATGTTGTTGTGATTCCATCCTAGTGATAAATATTTCTAGCCTCGTGCCGATGTTGTTGTGATGCCAGCCTTGTGCTGGATATTTCCATTCTCGTGCTGATGTTGATGAGATGCCATCTTTGTGCTGAAGATTTCCAGCCTAGTGTTGAAGTTGATGATGCTCCAGCCTTAGTGTTGTGATGATTCTATTGTTAATGATGCTCCATCATTCGTGTTGTGATTCTAATGTTGTTGATGATGCTCTGGCTTTTGTGTTGTTGATGTTGTATCAACCTTGTGCTATTATTGATGATGATGTATTACTGTTATACTAATCCATGTTGATGCAAATGATGATGATGCCATTCCATCTCCCTACTATGAATGATGATATTGATGATGATAAAATCTTCTAATGATTTATAGATATGCCAGTCAGTGTTCCAGATGTTGTTGATGTTTCTTCCCTCTCTCTCTCCTGCTGATGGTGTAGAATACCCTTCTTGTTAAGGGGGAGTGTTGAAATATTGTAACTACAAAGAGTATTCTATTTATTATTGAGTTATTATTCATTATATCAATCCCCTTTTGTGGATTGATCATTTCGAGCATTGTAATTGACCAAATTCCCTTTTGTGGACTGGTCAAACCCTAAATATATTATGAAAATTGAGAAGTTTCCCCCTTGGATAATTAAAGTGGTTTTAACCACTAATACGAGAAGTTGGCCTTGCCCAGTGAAGAGACACCATTCCATCTCTTGCTAGTTTGTATAAATAAAGGAAGCTAACACCTCATTTGATCACTCACTCAGGTCACTCAACTAGTGCACAAGTTTGAAGGAAGTTGCAGTTATCACTTGTTGGAAGAAGGAAGAGAGAGGCACATTGCTCAGTAAAGGATATTCTCTAGTTTTTGGTTTATTGTTTTGTCATTGTATTGGATATCTATATTAAGGAAGATTTTTCTAGGTTTTCTGCCCCATGAGGGTTTCCCAGAATAGATATTTTTTATCTTGTGTTTATATTTCTCTGAGTGATCCTATCTATGATATGGTTATCTAGTAAATTGAAAATAAACCTAATAATAGCTTAAAACTTAACACGTCCAGAGCCAGAGGTCTGTAACAGAGTACTAACTTTCATATCTGAAGTTGTATCTGATAAGTTTGAAGATAATATATAAAGAAGGATCCAATTTTTTTAAATATGATGCATCATTTTGTGTTTATGCTCATGCATTGTATCTTTACAATACTCTATTTTCCTTCGTAAGTTCCATATGATTTTTCTGTGTATGAATGGTTTTCACATCTTAAGTTATAAGTATCCTCAGTTCCTACGTGTATGAGGACAGATATGTTCTGTAGTTAGTCTATCTTGCACAAGATCATGGTGGATCTTGAAGGTTCTGGGAACCCACCTAAGTATTCTCCTTTCCCTTCCCTATCCTTCTGTCTTGGTTGCGCTTCGGGTGAGGCTTCTTCTTTTCAGAGGAGATGAAAATGCCAACACTCTGGAATACACAATACCTTTTGTTGGTGTTAGCACTCTATAATTTCTCAGGCTGAGGAAGACATGGGAAGAGGTAACTACAAAACCACTTTGGGGTCAAGGATCAATCCCTCCAAGACTCAAAGAGGGATCTCTCTGTATGATTTAGCTTTGTTTGCTGGGAATTTTAGGCTAGTTGTGATAATACATGGTTGTTTGAATGGTTTGGTTGGATCAAATAAAATAGGCCATTGGGAAATGGAGTCACAAGTTGGGGTTGAATCAAAGATGGGTTAGACAGACAACCCTACATGGAAAGGTAGGCACTCTTGTTGGATTCTTTGAGGTTGATTTTGGATTTGGAGGAGAAGATGAGAGGACTAGGTAATAACAGGGAAATCAAGAATCTTGGAATTAACCATTGAGAAGAAAACATTGATAATTATGTCAAATCCAAAAACAGAGTGTATGTCTCAACAAATTATATTCTTTACACCTCTTATCATAATTTAGAATATGAATAACTTAAGAAATGCAATGGAAATAAAATATAGTGAATAAAATCACTTCACCATCAATATTGACACATGAATCTTGTAACTGTTGTGACTATATTATTGGATTGGTGAACACAAGAGGCTCTATGAGCTTCTTTACAATCTGGATCCTATTCTACGAACATGTATCAACCGATCAACCCTTTGATATTTGAATTATAACAATATATAGAACAAACTCTCCCACAGGCTCAAGAGGTTGAAATAAACAACCTGGCCAAAAATAGAAAAAATCCCTGAAAATTGTGAACTGTATGCCATGAAAGACGGGCCGAACTACTGAAAATAGGGGTCAACTCAGATGCTTGTATCTCTGAACATATGAAATTTGTGAGAAAAATAAAAGATTTTGTTGTATATGATTTCGTTTTGAGAAAAAACCTCTTTCGATTTTTCCAAATTCATCTTCATCTCTCCAAAACAGCTACCGCAAAAACATGACAAAATCAAGAAACATGGAATCCTGAAAAATGGTGCTCAGATATGGCTTATATTATCCCTGTTATCAGTGAAATTTATTCCTCAAATGGTTATAGAAATCCAACATCGTCAAACAGTTATGAGGTCACCCATGGACCCAAATTACCACAAAAGCATTTCCAAAAGGTCCAAAACTATACAACCAGTGATAAAATTAAGGTGCGCTATGACTACACAGGGCAGACGCGATCCAGAAACGCACTAAAAGCACACATGCGCATGATGCACGACTGTGGTTGCTAAAATCCATGCACATCTGAGAACGACACATTTATGAGATTGGTCGGCCTCCCACCCACTTCTGGTTCAACTTCCAAGTTGATTTGACACCCAGATCTCGGCTGAATCTGTTTGGGTGGTTGGTCAAAGACCTAAAAATGCCCTAAATAACCTCTTTTCACACTATAAGCTGGTTGCACAATACCTCAAAGAGGTGCTATAAAACAACGCCATGGGTGCACTTTATTTTCAAGGAATTCATGTGCAAGGTTATGCTGCTGCTATTCTCTTAGGGAATCCTCTTTTCTCATCAAGAGTATACTAGCATCATTACATTGGGCAATCCATCTCATCTCTTGAGTGGATTAGCTTGGGATTCTTTCACCATTTCATTCAAAGTTGTAAGAAGATCTTAGTTGTGGGGGTCCAAGAGCCCTCCCTTGGAGGAAGAAGGGACCCAAATTCCTCTTTCTTCTTGATGTTTTCTTTCACTAATATAATCCTTGCCATTGGTGACATGAGTCTTATTGGTTTTTTGTTCTTATGTCCTTATGCTCAATAGTTTAGTTATTCTTTTAATTCTTAGTTATTTCTTTTATTTTTCTTTCTCTAACCCTTTCTTTTACAAGTATCTTGCTTAGCTAACCCAACTAAGCTTGTAAGCACCTTTGTTTTGCTCATTTAGGTGACAAAGAGGTGCAAAAGATTGGTGACTCCGCTGGGGAAACGTATCAATTTCCTACCCCATTTGGGTTTTTCTAGCTCTTATTTTGGTTTATTTAACCTGCAGGTACCTTAACTGGCCCAAGCCGACCTGCAAACATCCAATTCAAAGCTAAATTGAGAGAATTCCATCCAGAATTTTCTTCACGACCATGTGTTAGTTGTGCATGGGTTTATTGGCCCACAGTCGCGCATTGTGCGTACGTGCGCCAAATTTACTGTGTTGTTCTGCACACCTGCACCAAAAACATATTTTGGTTTGCACACAGGCTCTAAATGAACCTCTGTCTACTCTAAGACCCATGCACCTGTGTAGAAAAATACACATTGTAAGATTTTTGTGATTTGGGGAAGGCCTGTAGCCTTCTTAAAAATGATTTCATGCATGTTGTAATCTACACCACACTTAGTTCCCTCTCCATATAAAGGGATTAGTTAAAACACATAGGCACTTAGGGGGTTTAAAATCATTATTTCCTCTTTTGCTTCCATTTTTCCACATGGATGGCTTTCTTTGACTAAAAGTATAAGTTGGAATCATTTGTAATCACATAAAACTTGCATTGGGACCAGAAGTTGGATAACAATCATTTAGTATGCTCTTCTCTCACGCTTCCAAGCGACCTTGAGAATCAGAAAAAGGTTGTAGGACAACGTCATCTCCCTTAAAAAGACTAAAACCTTTAGGAGAGGACAACAACCCCCTCAAGACTCCTCTTAGTTTATTTTTTTTTCAAACACATCTCAAGATTGTAACGGGCCCACACATGCCCACATGCTACAAAGATAGGATAGTGTTGAAATTTACTTTCTTAGATTAAATCACTAGAGAAGTTTAAAGGTTTTGTAACCGGCCCATACATGCCCACATGATCACAATCTAGGATAGTTTCAAAGCTTTCTTATATTAAATCACAATAGGGAGTTAAAGGAATAGTAAAGGACCCACATGTCCACATGCTATCTTCCTAGGGACTTTTGAATTACAAAATGTGTTACCAAAGGCATTTAGTTAATTAGGTAATCGACACTTGTAAGGACCAAGCGAAGTCCACATTCAACAAGGTGACACCTAATTCATTAAAACATTGGCACACTTTCACTCATTCACACACAAAAGTCACTTATCACTCACATAGTTTTCATCTCGAACCGTGGAGGTCAAAGTAAGTTTCCTCCAAAGGGATTCCGAAACACCCCACCCTTTTCTTGACGAAACTATCCACTCCCATTTAATTTCAATGAGATTGGCTCATGCCCCCAATCTATCAAACAAACCACATCTAAATTTTTTCTAAAAACTCAATAATTTTCCTCCACAGGAGGTGCCAAAATAATTTTTTTAATCTAGGTAGGATTTCAAGGATAGGCATCCAAATAACTCCCCGTTATCTGGTTCTCACATTGTCAAAACAATAGAAGTTGTCAAATAGGGAACTGAAAATCCTCCAATTCAAGTGTTCCTAACATCATAAGGTAGGGAGATACCCGTGAAGGGTCGAAGGCCAAGGTCTGGTTGTTCTATGCATTCCCCCTTGAGGCACCCACCTCTTGGAAGAGATCCATCCCATGACCCATTTCTTAGGCCAAAAATCTAAATGCTGCACTTTGACTGAGGTACCTTGTGACCAAATTTTAGGACATCTACCTAGGTGGCAATTGTGGGCTACAATTTCACGTTGATTAGATTTTGTGTGGCTATTGGGAAGTATCTCCAGCTCTTTTGGGATATGCCCCCTTTACCCCTCATTATAACTGATTACTTCATCCTTCACTAGTTTCTCTTCTGGTGACTTCAGACCCCACTATTGAGTACTATTGGAAGGTCCAATGCTATTTGAGAGGAAGGAAATTACGTCTTTTAGGACAGGAGCATTTGTTTTCTTTGATCCCCCACGTGGACAAAACCCACTTATCCACATATATGCTTCTTTTTCAAAATATTGTATATATGATGTACTTCTGATTACATTTGATTTAGATATATATTGTGTAAAGTTCAAAAATTGCAACAAAAGGCTCTTGTTTATTTATTACTCTCACCAAAATTTGCACACATCCACTCAGCTAGTCAGACATCATAGGGGACCCACAGAACCCTCGTCATTCTATATGCTTGCTAAAACTCCCTCCTATTTTAGGGGGAGTTACTAGTCTTATCAACTCATCGGCCCCACCTTCTCACACTCCTATGAGTGCCACTATTTTAGGATCAACTTTGCTTGGTTCCAAATTACTTGGGTCCACTTCCCAAGGTCCTCCATCCACTCACTCTCCTTTACACGGAAGTGGGGGGCCAACTTCCTCTCAAGGGGGGAGTACCAACCCACCTAGCCCCCTTCAAGGGTTAGGTTCACAGAACACTCACACCATGGTTGGAACTAATCCGCTGCCACCACTTCAGATGCCATATTTGGCCTCTCTTAACATACCATATCTAAGAAAACTCACAAATGATCCTATATTGCATGACCCCACATGGCCTGCAATGCCTACCAAACTACCTTCAAACATTCCCAAGTTTGAAGGAAAGGCAGGGGATGACTCTGCCAACCATGTCATGAATTTCCACCTATGGTTCTCTTCCAACAAAATTATGGATGATTCCATTCGACTACGATAATTTCAATGCACGCTCACTGCCCCATCATCCAAATGGTATGTAGATGAAAAATCAGAGTCCCATGGAACTTTTGAGTCCTTGGCCAAATACTTTTTGACCTTCTTTCAATTACCAATCCGCCATGACAATGGTCTTGAACTACTCTCTAATTTTAAACAAACCTCAGCCACACATATCGTTGATCACATTCACGAGTGGCGTAGATGACATAGTTTGTGCAAAGACGAAACCACCAAACAACAGTGTCTTGATTGGTTTCTTAGATCACTTGTCTCTCTCCTTGGTAAAGATGTAGCTTCCACCTTCCCTCAATCAAAAGAAGAAGCCATCAGTAAATCTCAACAATACGACCTCATCTATTCACAATCAGGGTACTTGTATACAGTACTTCCTGATCTCCCAAAACCCATGCCATTCGATCAAGACAAACCCGATATGTCTCACTCAACAAACATATTAATTGGTAATACCACACACCACAGTCCACAACCCCAACAACCACCAATGTATGGCACACCTCAATATCCGCCGACATATGGGGGAACCTCTTATTACCCTCCACCCCATTATCAACAACCATACCCTGTTTCTCTTCCTCCACCTATCAGTGGGCCACTGCCGACACCCAAAATACACCCACCTATCCAAATAAGTTCKTGTACTCCCTCTRCCTCAGCTTATACTTTAAGTATTAGCGAAAGCACCATGCCTTCCTATGTACCTTACAAATCAATACCCCCATAGAATCCATACTTTCCATTCCCTACTCCTCCACAGCCCATAGCTCCCCCACACCCTCATGCTGGGGTGAATTTTGTTCAACCCTCTCCCATTCAACAATATCAAAATTTTGAACAGATGAATACGGAAAATCTGACCCATCAGTCGAATAATACCAAAAATAAAGGAAAAAACAGGAACAATAGAAACCCAGGTCAAGGTGGGAATCACCCCCAACAAAACCAACCTACTGGGGGCAACCATAATCAAGGGAATTAGAACCCCCAGGGGGGAAATAACAATAGGCGTCAAGGGAAAAATAACAATACTATTAGAACCACCTTCCCTTGTGCCCTTTGCAGTGAGTTTGGTCATTATACTCATCATTTCCCCCAAATCACTGATTTTAAATGGATGAAAGACTCAGGAAGTGTACCACATCCTCTAGCACCACCTACCCATCAACAGACCCCACAACAATACGTACAACAACCACCCCCAACTGTGATGCAAAACCCCATTCCACACTAGGGTGTGATAAACACCCAACATGACACACAGCTTACCCCACCACAGTTGGGACAATATCTCAATCCAAACAATCCTATAGATCATACTATCCTCCTCACCAGTGAGGAAGAAATCCTTCTGCAAACACATAGTCGTCAATACCGTGCACCCACTGAGTCTCCTCCCATTCCCCCAGAAACAATCCTAGCACCAACGAGACCCTCGTTGGTGATTACTCGCCCTAACACTGAAACACCTCTTCGCATCCCTCGCATCCCATTGCGCAGGAATGTCCACAACCCCCAGGCTAGGGAGGCTCATAATTACAGTTTGGTCGATGATTTAGAACAATCCCTAGCTTCCATGTCAGTCTTAGAAGTCCTTCAAACTTGTCCCACTGTGGAAATTATTACTTTCCACCTTGGGGGAAATCGACCTCGCAAATACTCAACTCATCACATTTGATCTTGACAACAGAGAACATCACCTCCCCTCTCTAATCGCTTTTCAAATCCCAGTGAAAATTCGGAACATTACAGTTCATCGGTGCATAATCATTGAAGGTGCATCCACATGCATTATGTCCAAGTCTGTATGGCAGAAACCTAGTTTCCCTAAACTTATACCATCTTCCATTACCTTAAAAGCTTATGATGGATGACCATCTTCTCCCGAAGGGCTCTTCCAAAATGTCCCTGTAGAACTCGGGGGAAAGACCATTCTCATTGACATTGAAGTTATCGATGCCCCACTCGATTATAATATCTTGTTTGGTCGTAGCTACATGTACGCTATGAAGGCAATTGCCTCTTCCATATTTCGAACTATGATGTTCCCCCATAACGGGAAGATCATTACCATTGACTAAGCTTCACATTATGAGACTAACCCTTTTTCCAACATTGATAACGTTCTCCCTCTCATCCACACTAATCATGAAGCATACCCACTCATCGAAATGGGTCCCAGAATTTTCAAAGACCCATCATTGTTAGGAACTTACCATGGTGCACCACTACTCCTTCATCCTTCCAATATGGTATGCGTCGTATCATCCAAAGGAACTAACATGGAGGATACCCTTCTTCCTAGGGAGGCTTCTATCATATCTGATGTCCCACTAGTCATAGAGATCCCCTCTCATGAGCCTCCTGCGAACTCGTCGACTCCACCAGTTCACGATTTCACCTTTCCACAAGGCCATATCCCAGTTTGGGAGACAACTCCCTAAGCCATTACTCAAATCCCCTTCTTTTACCCTCCACCAGGTGTACAATATTTCCAAGTAGACGCAACGCTTACTCTCCCTAGTATGGTGTTGGTAATTCCAGTCTGGTATTTACATCCACCAGAAATGGTTCCTCAACCATCCCTTCCCCCCCAAAAAGAAGGAATCCCAATGACGATTCCCATACTCACTCCCACCATACCCTCTACACCCCCACTCACTAACCTCCCTGCCATAGCTGGGGGTAGGCAAAACAAGAAATATCCCACCACTCCACTTCCCCTATGCATCCAACCTCCTTTCACGCTATGTGAGACGGATGGACACCCAACCAACAAATGCCCATCTCTACCCGAGTTACGTAACCTAATTCCACTCAATCAAACACCATCACCATTCTCCACTGTAGCAAGTATTGTTGCCACCTCTCCTAACTCAAGTAGAAAAGGGCTGCGAACCAAATTCACTTGTGCTATATGTTCAGAATATGGCCATTATACACACCATTGCCCAGCACTACCTCACTTCTAGTAGACATTAGTCGCAGTATGCCAAAGCTTCCAGAACGAACCCAATCCAGCTACATCATCCATACCAAACATCAATGACATCCATTATCTCACGACTTCAGTCAATGAACGTATGAGATGCCCTTTCTCTCTATGCAAATCCTTAGATCATTTTACATACCAATGTCCTATGATCATTGAATACAAGCAATGCAAATCGATCTTGATTCAAACCCCTGCGCTCCCTACAGAATCGATGGTTGACCTTACCTCATCACTAGAGATTCTTCATATCATTTCTCCTAAACCAAAGGCACTCCCTATTCCTCTGTGGTTCTTGGATGACTTATTCGAGGATTTACCCCCAAATCCCCCCAATTCTCCCGTTCATTTCCCTGCAGAGATTTTACATGCAACTACCATTGGTACTCCTCAGTACCTTGATATTTGGTTTATGTCGAGAGAACCATCGCACTCTCATTGTGTTTTCCCCCTGCTTCTTCATCACCAGAGGAAAACCACATGGTGATAGTCACCGATATCACTCTTTTAGATCCCTTGTATTCCCACCAATTCCACTGTGATGAGAACATACTCAAAGAATTAAACACCCCCGACTACCCATGGGATGCGCTACACCATAGAGCACTCTTCTTTCCATAGGAAGCCTTCACACTTCCTAACCAACACCCCATATACGCAGTCGAAACCAAGGATTTTATCCCATCAGGGCATATCGATTGGTTCAACAACCCCATTCCTGCCCCTGATGATTTTGAAGAAGGCAACATGGCCAACATTTCCTCAACCATCAAAATCGATATTTCCATAAAAAATGGAGTCGTCGAGGAAATCACCATTGGTGCTGCATGCACTCCTCAAGAAATCACCACCTATAAATCCCTCTTCCAAGAATATCAGGATATTTTCGCCTGGTCATACACAAAAATGCCTGGCCTTGATCGCTCTATTGTCGAACATCGCATTGACACCTGGCCTGATATTACACCAGTTCATCAAAAACAACAACTGCTACACCCATCCAAATCCACGACTATCAAACCCGAGATTGACAAATTACGTATGGCTGGGTTCATCTACCCCATTGCCTATACCTCATGGGTTTCCAACCCTGTACCCATTAACAAAAAACAAGGCACTATCCATGTATGCACAGACTTTCGTGATCTCAATCACGCATGTCCCAAAGACAACTTTCCAATGCCTTTCATTGATCAAATTATCGACGAATGTGTAGGCCACGAGGCTCTGTCCTTCATGGATGGTTTCTCTGGTTATAATCAAATCCAAATCCACCCACCCGATCAATACAAAACTGCATTCACCACCCCTTGGGGTACTTTTGCATATCGTGTCATGCCTTTTGGCCTAAAGAATGCTGGCGCAACTTTCCAACGGGATATGACATACATTTTTCATGATCTAGCTCATATCATCCTCGCATACTTGGATGATCTCACAGCTCGATCTAAAAAATGCACCCAACGTCTTGACGATTTACGGATCATCTTCCAACAGTGTCGTCAGTACAACATCTTCTTGAACCCCCTCAAGTGTGTGTTCTGCGTCACTACCGGGCACCTCCTCGGATTCATCGTTTCCCAAAGAGGTATTACCGTGGACCCCCTCAAAGTCCAAGCCATCACAAAAATTCCACCCCCTCGAAATTTACGTCAACTCCAGAGCCTACAAGGAAAAGATAAATTTCTATGACGATTTGTCCTAGACTATGCCACTCGAGCACACGGTTTCCTTTGCTTACTACGCCACGACATCCCATTTCTCTGGGATGAACATGCTCAAAAATAATTCCATGATCTTAAAACGATGCTTTCTAATGCCCCTTTAATTAGTTCACCTAACTATAATCGCGACTATATCCTCTACATATTAGCATCAGCTGTGTCAGTAGCAAGAGTTCTCGTTCAAATCAGTGATGATGATCGTGAGCATGTCATTTACTACATTAGTAAAAACCTCTCAGGGCCACCCTTGAAGTATAATCACAAAGAGAAACTATCCATTGCATTCATCCTCGCAGTCTAGAAACTGTGCCATTACATTCTGCTTTGCACAACCAAAGTCATAGCAGATTCCAACCCTATGCAATACTTTCTCAGCCGTCGACAAATTAGTGGAAAGTTTACCCGATGGATCGTTATCCTTCAGGAGTACGATCTTGAATTTTCAACACCCAAGAGAAAGAAATGGCTCGTCCTCGTTGAACTTGTCATGGCATTCCCCTCTGATACTACCAGTGCTCCCGTCAATACCGACTTCCGAAATGAACATCTATTTTATATCACTTCGGATGATCCTTGGTATGGTGACCTCCTCATCTATCTCCGAACCCAAAATTTCAGTAACCACCTCTCACGAGATGATTGTTATCATATTCACCACCAGGCCCCCTGCTATCTCCTCATCAGAGATATCTTATATCGGCGAGGGGTTGACACCATACTTCGTCGATGCTTGACTATTAACAAGGATGATAGAGTCTTGAATGACTGCCATAGTGGTGCATGCGAGGGCCATCTTTCGGGAATGTCCACTGCTCAGAAAATCATCCGAGCAAGTTATTTTTGGCCTACATTGTTTCATGATTGCATTCATGCCGTGAAGTGATGCGATAAATGTCAGCTTTATGCCAACAAAGCATGAGCACCATCTTCTCTTCTCCACCCAGTTATTACTACAGGCCCCTTTTGTAAATGGGGCATCGACTTCATGACTTGTAATCCCCCATCCAGCAGTGGACACAAATACATTGTTGTCGCAGTGGATTAATTCACAAAATGGGTTGAAGCCATGCCCACCTTCAACAACACCACTGACATTGCAACGCGTTTTTTCTTTAATCACATCATATCCCACTTTGGAGTACTATTCCAACTAGTTTCCGATCAAGGGAAACATTTCGAGAATGAGATTTTTGTCGAACTCTCATCTTGGTTGGGATTATCCCACGAGTTTTCCTCACCATATTACCCTTAGGCTAATGGATAAGTAAAAACAATTAACAAGGTCCTCAATACCATGTTGCAGCGCACGGTTAACAAACATAAGACCAATTGGCATCATATGTTATTTTCCACGCTATGGGTTTACCGTACGGCCGTGAAAACGACCACTAGTTTCACATGATTTCATCTAGTCCATGAGGTCGAGGTCACTCTTCCTATCGAGTGCGAAATTCCCACCTTATGCACCGCAATTGAGCTATTATCCGACACTGCTCCAATGGAGCAGCGTTTGCTGAACTTAGAGTCCTTGGATGAAGATCGTCGATCTTCATTACAAAACAATGAGGCAGCTAAAAACAGTCAAAATCCACCTTTGATCACCATGTCAACCTTCGCTTATTTCACGAAGGTGACCTCGTCATTTCCTACGATATCGCTCAAGATACCCTCAGTCATGGAAAATTCGAGTCACTATGGCATGGACCCTACATTACCCAACATTGCCTCACTAAAGGCGCATACATCCTGGCTTCCCCCGAAGGCCTCTCTCTCAAAGAACCCCTCAACGGGTTATACTTAAAGAAACTTTATGCCTAAGCGTAACCATTCTACATTAGGTTATTTCTTTTATAGTGTTTTTAATCTTTATATCCCTCACGTCTAAACTATCATTTTTGTTATTAACATATGCTTCCTCCACCGGCCTACCACATCGATTACACCGATGACGCCAGCCATTGGACACAAAATCTTGCTTCGGTAGCTTGGGCCCTCTATACCCCCTCACATGAACTTCTCCACTCTAGCGGCATATGTTTGGGTTCAACAACCAACAACCGAGCCGAGTACACTACCGTCATTCGACTCCTCTCCGATGCCTGCCATCATTGTATTTTTCACATTAGCATATTTCTTGACTCCCAACTAGTCATCCTCCAGCGCAACAATGTGTATCGTGTCCACAATCCTTGCCTCTTTCGCAAATACCTGCAAGTTAGACTTTTATCTCGACATTTTGATTTCATTACATTTACACATATTCCAATACAATTGAATCAAATTACATATAACCTAGCTAACATTATACTCGATTGGCATATATCACATCAATATATATCTACACACACATAAACCATCACAAGCCTATCACAACATATATAGATTAGACATCATCAACACATTWAAAAACACATGTAAACATCACAAAGACCCCAAAATGTATACTCATACATATATATAAATCGGTCAACAGTGCCATCAAAATGTTTACATACACATAAAATACATCGTATACAAAATCCGTAGGCCAATGAAGCACCTYGGTACAAAACTGGTGCCACTACACCAAAATGGGCTCACCAACCTATATACAAAAATACAAACATACATAGAGCGACACTCAAGGTGCCTCTAGAGCACCACCTCTTTCCCATCCCTTAGGCGGTGGTGCCCCACCCACTATCGGTCCCTCCGGAATTGGAGGTAACCACTCGGTCATCGCAACACCCTCTATTGCTACTTGTTTCTCCACTATCCGCCACATCAACGACACTCCCACACACTACTCCAATATGCCCTCATCCTGGATTCGCGACCACATGCCTCAAGAAATCCCTATAACATTGCCTCCAAGCGGCGGTGAATATCCTCAAAATCTCCCCCAGCCTCTGCCGAAGGAGCATGCGGTGGCCTAGCACTAGGGTCATCAAAATGGCATCTCCTAGCTGCTCTCTCATCACCAACTGGTCTCGCCTCAACGTCCTCGTGCCAACGTCTCTCTCCTTCCCGCGGTTCTCCCCCTGGCGGTCTCACTAGCTCCTGACGAGCCAACACTCTCATCAACTCAACCTCCCACCCGTGAGGTCCCACATCTACACATACAAACAACCAAACGATAGTATCAACATCTATACATAATACACATGTCGTGCTATCTCAAAAATCAACATATCAAAATCACAAACATACCTCAGTGGTCGAACAAATCCCCTAGAGGTAACACCATATCCGGATCACCCCAAAAGTAAACCCCACAGTATGGATACTATAGTATGATCTGCGACATCTGCCACCACACCTGTGCAACCTCGGATGTAAAAAAATGGCCACCCTCACCACCACCATGCTGAATCAAAATCATCGACCACCACCTCAATTGCAGATCTTGTGCACCAGGTGCGCCCAATAAAATTCTAGGGCACAACATCGAAACCCTCTCCAAAAACCAGGCCACCAAGATGGACCCAAAGGCAAAGTCCTTTGATTTCGTGGTCTGACAGCTGTCCAGCTTCCCTACCATCTTGGCATGCAACATCAAGCCCCAGGAAAAATTCTCTCCTACCAGTGCCCTCCTCATAATCCTCAGATGACCACCACTGATCCGCTGAGTCATGAGGGACCCATATACCCTCACAATCATCATTGCTACACAGTGATGAACTAAAGCATCCATCACCACGATACTCACTACGGAGCCTGACATGAAGTTCTCCCTCAAACAATATCTCTGGCCCAAGGTAGCTAACTGCATGTCCCCAGGTAACACAGGCTCCACCGGTAGGGGAGTTCCTCGAAAAGGGAGTCCAGTCAGAAAGTACACATCCTCCACTGTAGTGAAGGCTAGCTGCTCTCCCCACACCATAAACCAATGTAGATCCAGACTCCACATCTGAATCAAAAAATGAAGAAGATACTCCTAAGTTCGTATCAACGGGCACTCGAAGAACTTCAGCAGCCCATAGGCTGCCAAAGTGGCATGAACCTCCAGCTCCTCAATAGCCATGACATCCCTCAGCTATGACCAGTCCTGCTCTCACCAGTGGACCGACATTTTGCAAATGATCGCCAGCAACCACATAATACAGTCCTAGATTAGCCATATTGACCATAAAACACATTAAAATCTCCAAAAAAGATAATTTTTTCACCCATCAGCCTTGCCCCCAAGGCGCAACTGTTTAACCCATAGGTGCGCACATATGCACACCTGTTCACCCCACAAGAGCACACATATGTGCGCTTTTTCACCCCACAGGCGTGCACCCATGCATGCTTGTTCATCCCACAGGTGCACATGCGTGCACCCCTGTCTGCCATACGGGGGCACCTCCATGCGCTTCTGTCACAAACACAAGTGCGCATCACAACGCGCCTGCCCACTACATAGCAGCGCGCCCATGCACAACTGTGTAGCAAACAGACATGCATACCATGCACGCCTTTCCCCCCCCTACGGGCACACTAATGTGCAGGTATTTAGATAACAAGTGTGCACCTGTGCACTCATATTTCCGGATCATCCGTGCACTGGGGGGCCCACACCCATTAAAACCCCTATACGACCCTTCGTTTAGGCCCTGCCCACAAATTGAAAACCTACTTCTATATAGGACGATAAGACTACTAACCTAAAGCTCGCTAGTCCTGAATTGGCTGCCTCATTCTCTTGAAATCTCCAAATCTCCTCGGAATACCTCTCGTCTAGTCACTCTAACAACAAGTACAAATGAGGTGGCAATGTGGGCCCTACAACTATATATATCCCTTTCCGCCAAACATCCAAACACCATTTCGGGAGCTCCGGGTGTCTGTTTTTCGATCCGTCTTCAACCACGGCATCAACATCCCGTCATCTACATCAAGACAGTCCCTGGGCCATTTTTTATCCTTAGCCCCCAGGGCACCATTTTTTCATACCCTGTCCAGGTACGCATGCCCATGTTCAAAATTATCAAATAAATGATTGTATGTTTGATTCTCTTGAGATATTATTCACGTCGGGTATTTGGTTTTCATGTGTGCAGGTACTTGGTCATCATACATCAGTGCAACCCCTTCAGGTATATAATCAACACTGGCATGTAATCATTCCCTATGAATCTCAATTGCATCTCCAGTCACACCCTCTGACATTTTCCTTTAGGATCCCCATCTCCAAATCTGTAGTACCGACACCTCCATTTGCATTTTGGGTACTGTCACCCGGTAGCACTCTAACCCACATGAGTTGTCCCATTCATAGCACTCTTTGGCACTTTGACACTCATGCTATTTGTTTTCACCCCTTTAGGGATGGGAGTCCTGATAGTCTTACATCATGTCGTGAATCAGCCACATACTCCTTCTCCTCATTTTTGTAGCTTTCCCAATGGACTCCCAGGTTATCTCTTCAAGGTTCTATTTTGACTGCGCCTCCGCAATATCATTAACCCTCCATTTCATCCACAATCAGTTTTCCCCTCCACAAATTTCCCTCCATACCATCTACCTCATACAGAAACCCACCCATGGGGCCCCCAACCCCCACCAATTCTCCAAGCACATTGTGCCTTCACTGGCTCAACCATATTACATTGGGGCACCCATTTCTGTATTTGTACACTCATCCCAAATTATTCTTTATAAATTGTAAAAAGCCTTTGTTTCCATCATTTACATATCTTTTTGTCGTCATCTTTAGCGACCTTCTTCCCTTTTTTGGCAAATGAAACCCATGTCTCCCTTGGTTGGGGCACTCCTTATCATCTACTCTTGTTGACATCATCCATATACTCCGAGTACACCACAAGACACTTACCTATACTCTCTGAGTTTTTCCACTTTGTCCCGCCTCTAGCACAACTTATCCCACATCTTGTTGTCCCCCTGACACTCGACCTAGTTAAATGGTTTCGACCACTTATACTTCGCATATACCCCCAACCAAAGGCAGTATTGATTCTTCATACATCTGGATTTCGTCCATGTACCTCCTCAGTTCCTAAACTCACCTGGTAGATTTCATGAAGCCCTTTGCTTCTTGGAGTCGCGTCCCCCTTTTGTCGACATCAACACCGTTTCCAGAAGGGTGACAACATCTTGACTCTCATTACCTTTCCAATGAGAGGTCTCAGATGGCATAGGGAGAAACACAAATTGCTCCCTGCTATCATTGACCCCCATAACATTCTACTTCAACACTTTCTGATGTTACGGTGGGTCTTACTTTGTGCCTATTGCAGTTATTTCTTATATTTGTGAAAGACCTCTGAACTTGGCTGGGCTATCAATGCCTACAGAATTCGTGACAGTTCTTACAGGTGTCATTGCCTACTATTCAGAGTATGTTCCTCCTCAGAATTGTCTTCTGCCTTTATCACGACTGCCCCCGAGGGAACTATAGTTTTCTACATCAACACACCATTTCAGTTACTATACAACACCATTCTTTTTTGAGTTACATGACACGAGCATGGGGCATGCCCGCCTCATTTGTATACAATTTATTTTTTGCAAACCTTATGGAAGGTTGGGTCATAAAGGCTCCCTTCTCCCTCCAATGGGTCACTCTTGATACTCTCACTATCACTCTCTCTTAAAACGACACTCTCAGTAGAAGAAACATTGATGAATTTCAGCTATATGTATGATCCTAACCTCATCCATCAGGGGGCATCTATTATCATTGAATTTTTTTCCGCAAATGGTTACAGAAATCCAGCATCATCAAACAGTTATAAGGTCATCCATGGACCAAAATTACCAAAAAATCATTTCCAAAAGGTCCAAAACTATACAACCAGTGATAAAATTAAGGTGTGCTATGACTACACAGGGCGCGCGTGCACATGCGCGATCCATAAACGCACTAAAAGTGCACATGCGCACGATGCGCGACTGTGGTCGCTAAAAGCCACACACATCTGAGAACGACGCATTTATGAGATTGGTCGGCCTCCCACCTACTTCTGGTTCAGCTTCCAAGTTGATTTGACACCCAAATCTTGGCTGAATCTGACTGGGTGGCTGGTCAAAGACCTAAAAATGCCCTAAATAGCCTCTTTTCACACTATAAGTTGGGTGCACAATACCTCAAAGAGGTGCTATAAAAGAAGGCCATGGGTGCACTTCATTTCCAAGGAATTCATTTGCAAGGTTATGCTACTGCTATTCTCTTTGGGA
>SNQJ01S0047056.1:39687-67461 GCA_010110895.2 Picea sitchensis | reverse complement strand
CCTAGGAGAGTTTCCTGGAGAGATAACAGGCCCATAACCTGTTAGAATATGATGGATGTGCTCATTTTACCATATACAATATCACTATTGTCACCCAACCATGGGCTGAAGCCACCCTCTGAGCACCTTAACCTTGAAAGAGAATCATTCCAGAAGAAAAGCCTAGGCTAGATAGCCAAACAAAGGGTGACACACCTTTATACAAGGATAGTGCACCAAACAAGAGATGATCAAATAGTATGAACCATAACCAAGAGATAGTCCATGCCAAAACATAATCTACTAGCTGCAGCAACTGCAACCATAACTCTCCCCAAAACTTGCACACAAACTGGCTAATTGCAATGCACACAAGTGAGATTTGCAATTCTGAGAATGACTGGCATAATGAAAATTGGCCTCCTGTATTTATACTAATTCTTTGTAACTACCTGGGTAGAGTTCTTATTCTGGATACCTATTTACTCAGTATATAATATTTCTTCTAGCCGACTTATTCTCTTGGAGGCTAATAACCTAATACAAATTATCCTCTTGAGTTGACTTGTCTTCTATGGTTATTATCCAACTCATTAGGGTTTCTTCTTGCTTCCAAAAATATTCTATTCTCATCAGGTTTACATGTGGAAGTAAATACCTCCCATAGCTATCATAATATCAACAATAGAAGGATATCCCTAGGAGCCATTTGGAGAATAAATCACAAACTTTGTTGAAGATGATCCAAGTCTACATTACATGTGAACGGAGGTATGGAAGAACCATGCTCTATCACTTCATAATTCTCTTCCATATCATAGGTAAGAAGCCTCTTAACATGCCATTTTACCTTCTCAAGAGTCTTGCCAAGATTTCTTCTAAAGTTCGAGCCAAGCCTAAGGAAGCCAAAAATAGTCTTTTCCATCATGGACTGATCAAGTTTATATTTTTAGAAGATATTGGGAGGAGGAAGAAAACTTGGTAATTTCTCTTGTTTTGGGGAGAATTTGGGCAAGAGGTTCAACCCAAGAAAGGAGGCACTCCCTCACAAGAATTAACCTCCCCAAAAACTAGCAAAAGGAAAAGAAGATCATTGTCTCCCGTGGAAATTGCCACCAAGGTCTCTCCCTACCAATCAAATAAAGCAAATGTAAACTTAGAATTTGGAAAGTAGGTAGAGGATAAAGAGAAAAATGTAGCAACAAATATCCTAAACTTTCCATATTTTGATTTTGATTCAGATCCCTCAGTTGTAGAAATGGAGTTTGAGCCATCAACTCTGGAAATGGAAAAGCTTGAAGAGGCTGAGACACCATCAAAGAAGAAGGTCAACACACAAAATAAGGTCAAGTAGCTAAAGGAGGAAATTCCTAAATTCAAAGTGTTAGAAAGAAACCCGAAGAAAGAAAATGAGACTCTTAGGAAATCTTCCCTCAAAATTGGATCTGCATTAGATCAATTGGCCATCAAGTATGAAACCGCAAAGCAAAAAAAAAAGAGGTTGATTAAACAGAATGGCAGATTAAAGAATATGAACAAATTATTGAGGTTTAATATCGTTCACAAAAATCTCAAACCCACAGCTCACCTCAGGCTTGTTACCTTGGTTGAAGCTGCCCTTGGTATCAGAGGAGGTGACCATGATTGATGAAGCAGGGTTGAGGATTAAACTAAACCATTTTTTATTAATTTTTGGAGAAATTACAGTTTTCGCGAGCTAATTGCAGTTGCAAAATCCATTATTAGCTGCCGAAAATCATGCCTAGGATATTGACAGCTAAATACACCCTGTTTTGGTCTCTTATCTGTCGAAATCTTTGTCATCAGTAGAAAAAATAGAGATCCCTACAGATAAGGACAAACAGATTTTTCAATGATCTCCAATATCTCCAGGATAATTTTCCATTGCCAATACATCTCCAAGATGTTGTTGTCAAGGTTGATATCAAATTATATGTGGTTTTTGAAGAATGTCAAAGTTCAACTCTTTTCTTGGGATTTTGTTTTCCCTACTTTTTGGATCTTAATCAGCAGGAAGCTATTTAAATTTTTACCCTTTCAGTGGTAGAATTCCATATATTGTAATATATTAAGGATATATGGGGTGATTTTGGAGATGAGATCTGATCTTGGTTTTGATTTTGTATTAATTGGGTATTTTCAAAAAATATCTGTAAACAGTTAGGGAGGAGATCTGATACCCTAGTTTGTAGGATCTGGATATAAATAAAAGTTATAAAAGATGGAATGTAATGGGAGATAGAGGTTGATCAGTTAGACCTGTAGGGAAGCATGGTATGGAAATATCACCATCTATTGTAAAGATGTTCAACACGCTGTAACTGACTTTTTGGATGAATACAAAGGATTTTTCTTTTCAGATTCTTATGTCATGATCATGTGGTGAAGCGCTTCTTAACGTAACTAGTTATTCTATTTCTTCAAATACTTTTTCTTTATGTATTTTTTATGAGGAGATGATCTGCAGGATTTGTTCTTAACACCCTATACTATCTTAAAACATTATTTATGTTTTCTTCCATGTTTGAATGTAGAATTTAGATAAACTCCGCTTTGCATTTGAAGTGACCCATGATCTTTTCCTCTTTCCATATCACAAATTATTAGAATGCACTGATGTGATGATATTTCTTGGCTACATATGTCTTTGTTATTCATTCATTTAATCATCTGTGACCTTTTGAATCCACTTCCCCAATGGCCCACTTCTGATGTCCCAACCAAAACTTGAAAACAAACCTTCTATCTTGATGCCTAGCTTAACATCCTTTTCAAAAAAATATATATCAGACAGAGAGATCCCTCTCTAAGTCTTGGAGGGATAGATCCTTTAATCCAAGTGGTTTTGTGGTTACCCTTGATGATTTCCTCCTTAGCTTGTGAAATTACAGGGTGATAAGATAATGGCGACCATACTGGGGAACTTTCTCCAGTAGTGCACTTCAATTTCTAGATATGATCACTGATGGTTGACATTGACCAGACACAAGAAGGCTAAGATAATTCACCTGATGACTCTAATATACAGATTAGTTCCAATTTGAAGACTCCACTGGAGGAAGGAACTGAAACATGACAAACCAATCTAGAAAGATTAGGTATTCGAGTTGAAATTATATTCAAGACATTGTTGGCTTCATCTGTAATTATATTCTCTCCTTTTATAATCCTGGTCAATATTTTATTGTTGGAATTCATAATGATCAGTTTCAATCTCAATAACCTCAAAGGATTCCACATTTACCTATAGCTCTCGTACACACTCCAATATCTGTGGATAGCCCACTGAGACACAAATCTCATTCTTTATGTCCTACCATTGTTGAAATTCTAGTTAGTTATAAGCCCCTTGCTTTACCTTCTATACCTGCAAATATCCTAGACAGATACAAGCCCCTAGATTTACCTCCTATTCTCCATGACCTCTCTACCAACTACAACAATAATCTGCCCAGGTTTGATGGAGAAAATGTGAAGATCACTACTGAAAAACACATTCAAAATCTTGAGGATTTTCTTGATCTGTTTGAGGTGGAAGAAGATGATGTTTGTATCAATATGTTTTCCCTATCATTTGAAGGTAAAGTCAAAATTTGGTTTAAGAATATTCCATATGCAAGCATTAGCAATTTCCATCAATTCATGCAAGTTTTCCTAGATCAATGGGTGATCATGAGAAATGTATTTCTCATCCTAGAAGAGTATGACCATTTGAAAAGTCAGCCATGGGAAACAGTATAAAATTTTTAAGAAAGGTTCAATAAGGTATATCATGAAATCTTTGTTGATATAAGGCCACCCCCAAGATCATATCACTTGCATTTCCCAGATGCCTTCGATCCTGAGATGGCATTCCAATTAAGAGAAAGGAGCACTACAACCCTTGAAGAAATGAAAATGATTGTAGTTGATGTGGAAGCTAACTTGTTGAACAAAAGGTCCAATCTAAGGGAAGAAGAGAAAGATAGAACAAAAAAGGAACATATGACATCTTCAGAAGTGAAACTAGATGTGCTGGAAAATAGTGTAAAAGAGATGATGCAGAGGATTAGTAGGAAAGATAAGCTTGTTGTTCAAATATCACATGTTCCAATAGTTCCAGAACAGACAAGGATCACTGTCCCTAAACACTTTGTAGCTCATCCTTGGTATCATGGATTGTATAATGATTGTTTCATGTATTCAATTCACAATGTAGTCAAATATGAAGTTCCAACTCAGCTTCTTGAAGAGCCATCAACTGATATGATGTGCATGTTTGATGACCTTGCATATGTAGATGATTTTATAGGATATGATCATTAGCGTGATGATTATGTGGTTGAGTTTGATGATGAATTCTCAGAGAAACCAACACTATATTCATGGGAAGAAGAAGTCCAATTATCACAATGCCAAAATAACAACCAAACTCTACATACTAAGCAAGATTGCAAGGAGGAAAATGCAGAAAATTTTAAAGAAAGTGAAAACTATTTGCCCCTTTGTTTTGCCTCACTCTGGAGAAAACATTGCAAGAAGATTGTAAATAGTAAGAATGAAGAGTCTTTTGATGAACAAGTTGAGGAAAATAGGGATGATATAGAAGCTTCTTCATATCTGGAGGTGTAGCTCTTGAATATTTTTGAATGTCAAACCTCAGATGAAATCATAGAGCCTGGGACATGTAATGAGTTGATCCATTTTGATTCCCTGCCCTTATGCTTTAGTTCATTTCATATTGTGAGATGTCAACTTGGTCATACTCTATTTGAGAATCATAGTGCAAGCCATGAAATGACAGTAGAACCAAATCCATATTCATTTAAATCATTTTATGACCCAATAGTTGATATGGTGGATATTTTGTGTTTCCAAATCCAGCCTTAATTTACCCCAAACGATTTCAAAAACTGTTATGATATGGACATGATCAGACAATCTACCCCATGTCCTGGTTCACTCGAAATATCATTACAAAACTCATAAGATGAAATGAAATCGTATCCTAAAGTGTTTGAAGACATGGAAAGCACAAGTGCAACACCAGGTCAGGAAGTTGATTTGACCAACCCAGAATACCGAGAAATAGTTCAAGTCTATATTGATCCTATAGATATCTACATGAAAAAAAAAAAAATCACTGAGCAACTTCTCCTTTCCAACATTTATGTTGTTTTTCAAGTTTTTCAATCCCCCTATGATGTTGTCCAGGCTCACAATCACTTTCAAATACCATTGAAAGATCTGTTTCAGAGAGGGGTGAAGAGAAGTGAAAAAGACAAGGTGCAAGATCCAACATTTGATTGGTTATAATGGATATTTCACATTGATTAAAGTCAAACACTCTCGTTTTATAGTAGGATATATGTACATAAATAAGATCAATAGATCATCATTTTTGTTTCAATTATTAGTATTATAGTATGCAAAAAATATTGTTGGGTAAGCATGTAGTCTATTTTTGTTTTTGTTTTACTTCAAAGCTCAATCAAAGTTGGAAAGAATAATCAACTGGTGTCTAGTCACTAAGTTACAGGAAAGATAAAGATATAGATTGTGGGATCAACCTAATGGATAAGGCATTGATTTATGAATCTGGAGATCTGAGATTCTCGACACCTTTTCAGGAGCTAGCATCCCCAATTGGAGCCTATGTTAGGGTCCTATAGTATAGTCTTATGTTCTTCAGTTACCTATTTAAGAGTTTTCTTTGATCATTTAGAGAATTTCTTCATGATAATATTCTCAGGACTAATGGTCTAGTGGTGTATCTTGTGTTTCAAAGAGGCGTCCAGGTATCTCCAAAGTTGGCAAGTGGTAAGTTGGAAATATGATGCATACATATGAGTCTTTGAAGGTTTAGAGTGGTTAAAGCAGTGGATTTCATGAATTTGGTTATAGTTTAGTAGTGGCATTAAAGTTTACTTTCAGTATCTAAAAGAGAAAATATTATATTCGTTAGCTACCAAAATTTAAAACTTTTGGTAGCTAAACGGATTATGCACATCTATTGTTAGCTACCAAAAGTCTTGTATCTCAAGCGTTTTAAAAGGGGTCTCGTCATTCACATTTCTGCGAATGTACACAAACCATCATTCATTGTTAAGCTACCAAAAACTGATCCAGGGTATCATTCATACGATATTCAAAATGGATTATGACCCATTCATCTATTGTTCAAATCAAGCAATCATAACCTAGATCATGCCCACCCAATTCACTTGATCCGAAAAAATGGTCATGAGTTTTCCAATTCTTTGAATCAGTTGAGGTCGGTTTGTGATTGTTTTAAAGCTACACATAGGTTCCCAAACACTTCATCTGTTGACCATATCTTTGTTTCTTATTTTTTTACCACCACCTCCATTTTCATTTGAGTCTATCGTTTTCCCTCACATACCCTGGCCACCTCATAATTTGCACAGTTTCTCTAAGCTATCTTCAGAAATTTTGGTAATGAAGATCATAACTGGAGGCACCTTACTGAGGAAGGAACTGTAGGATATTTCCTACTTGGAGGCCCACCCTGAGGTCTGTGAAATTTTAAAGTAAGTTGTATGCTCTAGGTTTTGTCAAAAGCTACAAGGGTATCATCAGGGTATTACATAATATTTTTCCAAGAGATTTGATGACTTTAAGGTTCATCTTGGTCCTGTGGTAATGAAGATTGATGAGGCCAGTGTTGCAGTTGCCACAGAGATTTATGGTGAAGGAAAAAGGTGGTTTACTACTACCTCAACCAAAGAAGTTGATTTCAGATTTTTCCTCAAAGAATAAAATCAACATATGAAGTGGAAGAAGGATATCCCCAGGAGCTATTTGGAGGATAAATAACAAACTTTATTGAAGATGATCTAGGTCTACATCACCTTTGAGGGGAGGTATGGAGGAACCATTCTCTATCACTTCAGACTGTTCCTCCATTTCACAGGTAAGAAGCCTCTTAATATGCCATTTTACCTTTTTAATAGTCTTTCCAATATGTCTTCTAAAGTTCCAACCAAGCCTAAGGAAGCCAAAAATAGTCTTTTCCATCATGGGCTGATCAACTTGATAGTTTTCGAAGAGCTTGGTAGGAGGTAAAAAACTTGGGACTTTCTCTTGTTTTGGGGAGAATTTGGGCAAGAGGTTCAACCCAAGAAAGGAGGCACTCACTCACAATAATTAACCTCCCCAAAAACCAGCAAAAGGAAAAGAAGATCACTGTCTCCTGTGGAAATTTCCACCAAGGTCTCTCCCTCTCAATCAGAGAAAGAAAAGAAAAATTTATAATTTGGGAAGCAAGCAGAGGATAAAAGAAAACTGCAACAATAACTATCCTGAACTTTCCATACTCTGATTCTGATTCAGAACCCCCATCTGTAGAAATGGAATCTGAGCCATCAATTGTGGAAATGGAAAACCCTAAAGAGCTTGAGACACCATCTAAGAAGAAGGTTAGCAAACAAAATAAGGTCAAGAAGTTGAAGGAGAAAATTGTTGAATTCAAAGTGTTATAAAGACACCTAAAGAAAGAAAATGAGACTCTTAGGAAATCTTCCCTCAAAATTGGATCTGCATTAGATCAATTGGCCATCAAGTATGAAACCACAAAGAAAAAAAATAAGAATCTGGTTAAACAGAATGGCATATTAAAGAATATGAACAAAGTATTGAGGTTTAAGATCATTCACAAAATGTTCAAACCCACAACTCACCTCAGGCTTGATACCTTGGTTGAAGCTTCCCCTGGTATAAGAGGAGGTGACCATGATTGATGAAGCAAGGTTGAGGCTCAAACTAAACCATTTTTTATTAAGTTTTGGAGAAATTACAGTTTTTGCTAGCTAAGGGAAGTTGCAAAATCCATCATTAGCTATCGAAAATCATGCCCAGGATATCGACAACTAAATACACCTTGTTTTGGTCTCTTATCTTCTGAAAGCTATGTCATCAGCAAAAAACACAGACATCCCTACAGATCAGGACAAACTGATTTTTCAATGATCTCCAAGATCTCCAATATAATTTTTCAATCCCAATACATCTCCAAGATGTTGTTGTCAAGGTTAATATCGAATTATATGTGGTTTTTAAAGAAAGTCAAAGTTCAACTCTTTTCTTGGGATTTTGTTTTCCCTTCTTTTTGGATCCTAATTAACAGAAAGCTATTTTGATTTTTACCCTTTCAGTGGTGAAAATCAATATATTGTAATAGATTAAGGATATAAGGGCTGATTTTGGAGATGAGATATGATCTCTATTTTGATTTTGTATTAATTAGGTATTTGTAGAAAATATCTATAAATAGTTAAGGAGGAGATATGATACCCTAGTTTGTAGGATCTGGATATAATTAAAAGTTATAAAAGATGGAATGTAATGGGAGATAGAGGTTGATCAGTTAGACCTGTAGGGAACGATGGTATGGAAATATCACCATCTCTTGTAAAGATGTTAAACAAGATGTAAGTGACTTTTTGGATGAATACAAAGGATTTTTGTTTCTAGATTCTTGTGTCATGATCATGTGGTGGCGTGCTTCTTAACGTAACTAGTTATTCTCTTGCTTCACATACTTTTTCTTTCCGTATTGTTTATGAGGAGATTATGTGAATGATTTTTTCTTAACACCCTGTACTAGATTAAAACAATATTTATGTTTTCTTCCAAGTTTGAATGTAGAATTTGGATAAGCTCTTCTCTGCATTTGAAATGACCCCTGATATTTTCCTCTTTCCATATCACAAATTATCAGAATCCACTGATGTGAATATCTTTCCTGGTTACATATGTCTCTTTTATTCATTCATTTAATCATCTGTGACCTTTTGACTCCACTTTCCCAGTGGCCCACTTCTATTGTCCCGACCAAAACTCAAAAACAAGCCTTCTATCCTCATACCTAGCCTAACATACTTTTCAAACAAAGTTATATCAGACAGACAGATCCCTCTCTAAGTCTTGGAGGGATAG
The DNA here is from genome assembly GCA_010110895.2 of Picea sitchensis. Taxonomy (NCBI): domain Eukaryota; kingdom Viridiplantae; phylum Streptophyta; class Pinopsida; order Pinales; family Pinaceae; genus Picea; species Picea sitchensis. The sequence goes on along the minus strand of SNQJ01S0047056.1, from coordinate 58,524 downwards.
ACCCTTGACTCCAAGTGGTTTTGTGGTTACCCCTATCGATTTCCTCCTCAGCCTTAGAAATTACAGGGTGATAACAACGAGCCCAGTTGTCTGCCATTCTTTTCAATACTTATCCCCAAGTTGGCAGTATTTCCATGACATTGTACATTTACTATGTATCCCTATTTAAGACTTAGACATTTTTTCGATTGCGGGTTCCCAGACTGGCTTTCTCAGGATTGTTTCTTGAATGTTCCATGACTAGCAATCAGTACTCGGAGTTCCGTGATATACAATTTGTGCACAAGAAAGAATCAACATGCTCGAGAGATAGAAGTTTTCCCTTGGGCCCTCACCTTTGTTGGATGTATCTTGTAGCCCTATTTCGAAGCATCACCAACCGCTTTCGATAATTATCCATTCCTTACTTGTTGTTTCGTGTCCTTGCCACCTTCCTGCTCTTTGGAAATGCAATTGGTAAGCTTTAATTATAGAACTTCGTTGTGCATGAACCTTAAACATGTCATTAATGACCATCCTCTCTTCCATGGTACACATTTTTCATTCAAGTCCCAAAACATAAAATTTGACCTTTGGGAAGTCTCGTCTCCTGGGGAATCATTGTCTCCCTAATTCTGAGGCTCATCCGATAGATTTGCATACTTGCCCATTTCATGGAATCCCTTTTGCGGTTCGTTGGGTTAGTGGGTTCACGAAATCTCCAATTCTTAGGAACTGTTTATTGTGCTCGAACAAGGTTTACTACCAATAGTTCATCATGCAACATCGGTACTGACCACCATTAAAAATAAAAAGTGTAGATGAGACAGTTAAATTTAATTAAATCTCGACTCGTCAAATTTAAATTAATTTATCTTCTCTTATTTTCTCTTTATGTGATATATATTACAAGTTTCAATATATTAGCGAAAATGAATCCACCCATCTGTTTCTCTATTCCATAATTAAGATACTTTTTTCGATTGTGGGTTCCCGGATAGTCGGGCTCACATTTGCACCTACATTCTTTCATGTCCTACAAACATTACCCGGACTTCCGCGATATACAAATTGCCCTATCAACTGTCCTATCATACCCTTTTCGGTGTTACGCGTATTTCACTCAAAAATTTATGAGACACAAAATTTGACCCTCATGGCCTCACCTTGAACAGTTGTACCTTGTAACCCTATTTTGAAGCCCACTCGACCGCTTTCCATAATTAGACACTCAACTACTTTTTTCGCGTACCCATGACCTCCATACTTCCTTCTTAATATGAAATTAGAAACCTTTCATGCTATCACCTCACCATGGAGGAACCATCAACATTGTCATCAATGAGTGAAACACTCAAGGAAATCTCCCATTATTATGCATTAAGCCAAGATCTGTTGAGAGTTATATTGTCCCTTTTGATTGTTCGTCGCATTAGCCCATTCACAAAATCTACAATGATTAATCTCTCATTGTCGTATCCTCCATGTTCACACTTCTATGTGTGTAATTACTAATCTTTAATTTTAACATTACATCATGAAACAACAATTGAAACTATCATTAATGAGAAAAAATCTCCAAAAGATATCTCATTCACACACATTGGACTATGATTTGCGCAAAGTTATATTATCCCTTCCAAATTTTCATTTCATTCATCATCTAGAGAAAACAAGCATTCTTGTAAACTTATGGAAGCAGGTCGACAATAGATTTGTGGAGATATAGTAAATATCCTCGGACATCAAGACCAAAACTTCTAGTGGTCTAAGGAATACTTTTACTATTCATCTTGTTCTTCCTAGAACAAAGTGATTTGGACCTATGGAATTGCTCGTGCAGGCTACGTCCCTGAGGTTTTTTACTGTAAGGAGGTGGTCTCTTGGTGTGCCGAAAAATATATTCCAAGCCAAAGAATGATTCCACTACATGAACATTCTCGTTTTTCTTTTTCACCTCATGTATTCCGCAAGATGTTAAAATTGTTGGAGCCAACATTGACCTTCAGAGGACAAGACTACAAGTAGTTCCTAGAAAAACATGATAACGTGTTGGACATCTTAGCCAAGTTCCTCGAAGACCCGACAACAGTTACTGGAGATATCACAAAGTTGCAGGTAAGTTCCTTTAGAAATCCATTCTGGGAAATTGCTTAGTTGTTTGCAAGAATAATGGGATAGACTTCCACGAAAATCATTTCTTGTATAATTATTTATATTTTGTACTTCATAGTCAAGGAAAAATTCATTCTCGATTGGGGGAATCTAATTTCCATTGAAATATATTCCTATTTGTCACGATTCAAAGAATCGAATAAATTTTATATGTCATCCTACTTGATTTTCGCAATAGTGCATTGTTGTCCATTTCCAAAACTGTCTCTTTCCAAGAAAATAAATTGTGGATTCGGCCCAGTAACATTCTGGTACCACACCTTGTGGAGGCATAAGTCCTCCCATTGTATTTATGAAGTTTTTAATGTTTTTTTTCTGAATTTTCAAATATTTATTGTTATGGAAGGATGCTTCGTGGATGTCTGGTCAGGAAACCAAATTTTTGAACAAGAAGGGCACACTTGAACAAAAGGAAAATCACAGTGTACTAATGGTCTTTTTCTCCAAGGAAAATCCTACTTTTCTTCCATGCCACATCATGGACAAGATGTTTGTTGTAGAATAGAAAGGAAGTACAACCATTCGTTGCATTTTTTCCATGACAAGAAAAAAAAAGTTCATTCCTCTGCCCTGTAAAGATGGGGACTTCGTGAGCAGAAACGTCAACAAGATTGACGAATTCGTAGGCCATTTCAGGAACTTGAACCTAACATATGATGAAAGGCTAAAATGTTTCAACCCTAATGGGATTTTTCGAGAACATTTACTAGCAGTTTGCTTTAACAACTCTTTTATCCATAGATGCTTGACCAAAGACATGGATAGTGACGACAACAATCCTTCTTCTAGCGATTGTGACGTAGTGACATTGAAAAGCATGACTAAATTGTATAGACAACATGGAAAAGTATCTGGTGAGAAGAGTTCCCCGCTAACACTCCCAAGAGCACGAAAACATGGAGAATCGCTTCAACAACCCACCCCAGTAAGAAATCAACCCAAAAATTTTCAAATGGAGGAGGATATAAAAACCCTCCTCGCATAAAAATTGATAGTTCTCACAAATTTCCACTAACGAAGAAGAGAAAAAACAATGTAGGGCAGGTGAACGAACCCGAAATTGAAAGTGAACAGTTGCAAATTGAAATTGAAACTGATCACATGTACACAGTTGGTCTGTTCACAATGGAAATAGTTGAGACCGACATTTTTGATGAAGATGAATCCTTCATATTCCAGAGTGTTGTTTTTGACAGCCAATCTAAATATATGGTCATTGAAAAGAGAGATGTAACAAATAGGAAAGAAAAATATCATACAGAGATTAAATTTAGGAAAATGCGGCCATCCCAAATCTCTCTATTTCACGGCATAACTGATTATTCTCTTGATTATTCCATTGGATGAATTGAAGCGGAGAATTCCAGACTGAAATACCACATCAAGGAATTTGAGGAGGCTTTCATTGCTACCTTAGAGTTTGTCAATCCTTTAGCAAAAAACATTCCTGCTGCCACTGCAACCAAGATAAAAGTATCCTCCACCCTCCTTGCATCGTCTAGATCCCTTGTAGAGAATAACATCAATAAAATAATGCATCTAGTTAGTGAATCCTGGGAAACATCACAAAATATAGATTCCTTTCGAAAGAGGGAAAATGTTTTGCAGGAACATTTGTGGGTGAATTTAAAAAATGATCAACATTTATGTGAACAAGTTTTGACCTCTCTTTCCAACCATGCCATCAACACCTCAGATTTGAAAATACGACAAAAGAATCTGCCCTCCCCAAAGCGGACCAAAAAATTAAAAAACATGCTGGAAAAAGAAATTTAAGAACCTGGAGCTCATTGTCAAATCATGTAAACAAGCCATAGTAGAAAAGGAAGAATTATTCACAAACCTGATCCTAATAGACTTAGCCAGAAGTACCAATGAGGTTCAAGACCCAAACTTAATTCTCAAATCCTTGTCAATGACCAAAAAAGCCTTTGATGAACAACTTGATATTTTAAAGGGGTTGTCTTTCGAAATTTTTTACAACATCGTTCAGTATCGTGTAGATGAGCTCAAGAGATGGGTACTAGACTATTTGGCACACAATGAAGAAATTGAATAGAGTCTACATCTTATTTCAACGGATCTAAGGAAATTAGAAAACGACCTTTTCGACGTAGAAATCCAGGATGAAATCAACATGGACCCCATGATAAGTTACATTGAGGAATGGTTCCAACGAAAAATGGACAACCTCATCTAGGAAGGGCAACAACTGGTTGACATGATTCCAGTGATTGTCGACGAAAAAAGAAAAAAACACATCAGCTTCATAGTAAGTCTATACTGATGTCATCTTGTTTTCTTTATCAATATAGTTATTATACATCTTTAAATAGAAAATTCTAACCAAACAATCATAACTTCCAATTTCTTCTTTTCAGGTCTTCCTCTCTAACGTCACACACTTCTTCTTTCTACATTCCTAATTCTTGTACTTATTTATTTTTATGGTCTATGGGAGCCCTAATCCCAGTCTATATGACAAACATGTTTAAATTTCCAGAAATATGGAACAAATTCCAGAAATATGTAACATACATTATTAATTTTTGATAAATTTCAAAGAAAACTAATCCGGGAATGCTAAATTTTTTGTGTTGAGGAACCTTTGTTGCAAGAAATTATTAATATTCTATTGTATTTGAATGTTTAATGTGTATTCTTCATAAATACCTTTGTTGCAAGACATTATTAATATTTTATTTCGTTTGAATGTTTGGAACTATGTTTTTGATAAATTTCAAAGAAAACTAATTCAAGAATGCTAAATTTTTTGTGTGAAGGAACCTTTGTTGCAAGACATTCAAAGACCAACATCATAGCACTTTTTTAAATGTTAAATATTTCCTTACTATCAAAAAAATTGTATATGATACACATACTTCAAATTTATTTTTTTAGTGTTGTTATTTACAACATTTTCATGCCTACTCATCTTCAAATACCTTGAAAGATCTTGGAACCATTTCATTTAATTTTACTTTAATGTATTTTAATTTTATTCTTATTCTATTGTATTTAAATTTTTAGTATCTATGCTTAAAAAATATGGAATAGATTCCAGATTTTTGATAGATTTCAAAGAAAACAAGAACCTTTGTTTCTTCAGAAATATTGAACAGATCCAACCTTTGTTAAATGTTCTATTGTATTTGAATGGTTATTGTCTATGCTTATTGGTTATGTTTATTGTCTATGCCACAAAGTCATCCTCTGCATGGATGTCACGTGTACTTAAACTTGCTTCCCACGTGTCTATACTTGGTCCCGTTGTAGCAGTGTATTTATTCCCATTCCAACCTATCAAGGACTATGCTGCCATGCAACACTTGTTTAACATGTTCTTAAATTGATTGTAATTTAATTAAATTAAATTTGAAATATGAATATAAATATAAATAAATGTATTTGTAATCATTATTAATATATTTATATTTGTATTTTAATACAAAATTATAATATTTTATTTTTATTTTTATTTATGTGTAAATTTGGGGTGGTATTTTTCCTTAGCACATATATATATATATATATATATATATATATATATATATATATATATATATATATATATATATATATAGAGGGTTTTATATATATATATATATATATATATATATAGAGGGTATAATGTTATTTTGTGTAAATGTTTCCATGAATATCAATTTGTGTAACTTTTCAATAGATTAGTTACATCAAGTTGCAAACATGTTATTTGTGTGTTATTTGTGAGAATCAAATTTAGATGGGGAAAATAAAAATCATTCATCCCAACCACTTAAATTAAAAGCAATTAATGCTTTGAAAATAATATATATATATATAAACTTTCAATAAAATATCAACATTGAAAATATTTAATTTGTGGATAACATTAAAACCCTTTTAATGTCATTAATGGTTTTTTAAAATACCAATTGTGAACTCTATGTTAAGCATTGGATTGTAGAAAAATCTTTTGAATACAACAAGCAAATCCTCATGAGGGGACCAAATACCACATAGTTATTTCTACTTAGTAAATAGGATATTGACATTGATGATATCCCAAAGGGGCCTCTTAGTTTTATTTATCTGTAGTTACACATTATGGAATCTATAAGAATGAAGGATACTTAACCCTTATTCCCATTCTAACTAATGGATCATATATATACTGAGGTATTGTGTTAGTTTTACTCCCTGGTAGCTTAGGAGGTACAACTTTTTTAAGCTTCTCAAAAGGTGAATTTTCATAAGCACGTCGAATTATGCTTGTGGATTTTAGGATATCAGTTTTCTCATTTGTTTAGATGTCAAGTTAAGAATTCATTCATTCTTTCTTTAAAGTTGTTACAGGTGAATCCTCCTGTAGACAAGTGGATTCCCTATTGGTCTCTAGACTCCTAAGGCCAAGACAAAAAAGTGATTAACATGGACACTGACATCCTTTTAGGTCTAATCAATTTAATATACGAAGGAGAAGAAAAAATATATGTACCTCATTAACGATGTTTGTCCTTGCAAATTCCAGGCTGATCTTTGATCATGAGCTTCCTGATAGGTCTTGTAGAACAAACAATGATACAATGGAATTCCTATTCTATTGACATTAACTCACATATAGATCTATCTACTGAAGACAAACTCATGTGGAAAAAACATAAGTTTGAAAGAAATGGGCCAAGCATTGATATATTCATAAGAACAAGTAAAAGTACTTACACTCCTTTGATGAAGGTGCAACAACTTCTTCCAATTCTCCTTGTCCAAACCTTTTTCTCAAGTAATCTACACTGATTTATTTGATGACATCTCACTTATGAGATCATAAGTATCACATCTCCAATCATTTTTGTTCATACCACTTATAGGATCATATGTTTGGTATTAATCTCTAGTCTCTACCTCTCCTTTCACCATGAGGAGGCCTCCTTATATAACCTTGGAGAGGCCCAACCACTTGAGAGATATTTGGGATAAGTTGAGCATATTCCCTAAGATCATGCCTTGACCTTATATTTGAATCCAACCACCTTTAGAAATTGAGGATTTTATTCCTTGTTTTAGCTCAAGAAACCAAACATTCGCTCAGAAAAGGTAGCGCTCCCCCAAAAGGGTACACAAAGTGTTTGAACGCTCCCCCAAAGAGGCCGAGGGAGAATTGTCACTCCCTAACAGTGGGTAGGGGAGCGCTTCCCTCCAAAATCCATTATTGAGTGTTTTTTCCAGTGGAAAAAGGCTTGTAATCCTTGTCAACTAATTTCTCTTCTTCAAAACTAGTATTTGAGGTGTCTTAAGTGTCCTTATGATGTCGTTAGAGGCACGACATAGGAAATATGATAGTATGATGTTTGTGATACTTTCAACACTTGTGGTCAAGATGAGACACTTGCAGACAAGATGCGACACTTAGAACACTTGTAATGACGACACTTGCGACACTATCAGAGTGAGTAATTTTTATGTGTAACAGACTGCCCCCCAAAGTGCGAAGTTAGAAGATGATGATGACTGAAGTACTTTGTAGAATTTTTCGAGCAAGGGTATTGACACAGAGAGGCTGGAAAAAGCTACACACAACCACCAAACAAATATTATGACATGTTTCAAACCCAAGGCAAGCATACCTATGCTTGAGTGATAAAGACTCTTTAGGTATGGATGCCATAAAATACACCGCGGATCCATAATTATATTGATAAAAGGTATAGCCACTGAATATACAATGTGGATCTATACTCTATGACCTGAACTGATCGTATCCATGAATAATACACAGTGGATCTACAAGATGACAAGACATAGCCATGATCAATACAAAGTGGATCTATGTAATAGTATATGTGTAATTTTGATGTCAATGATTCCCAAGGTACTCTAGTACATTCCAACAAATTTGAATAGATGAGCTGAATTTGAACATCCATGGAATGATCCGATCAAAGGTCAATGATGTAAACCCACTGTCAAACATGAGGAGGCCTTCCATTGAGGCATGCAAGTCCTAAGGAACTAACCGGTTTCTAAGTCTAATTCCTGGATAATGTGTTGAAGTCAATAGGAATAGACTCGTTGAAGGAGGGCCTTGATGTATCCCCCATCAAAGACATGAAATAGACACAGAGATGTAGTTGGTGGTTCAAATGAACATGGAATGACACAGATATTGACGTAGGATATTTATGATGGTTGACTCTCGAGGAACATACTTCCCTTGAACATTGAGGCACAACAACAGAAACGTGACATGGACCAAAACTTGATGATGTAGTGGATGTTGTGAATTTGGTCAGCTGACCCAAAGGAGTAAAACAAAATCAGAGGATTGGCTCAGTGCAGAGGTCAAGTGGATTGAAATGTGTGAAAAGACAAAGTGTCGTGTTCAAGGGCCACTATAAGGGTTACTGCTAGTGTTCTCAAAAATTGATTGGCTTGCTTACTTCAATTCCCCCCCCATCTAGATAGATGAGTACCTCTTTTTAATTTAACGAGATCGAGGAGGGTAACACATGCTCAATATGACTCAACTTCGGTAAGTTCCTCTTCCTTTTTCTAATGAGCATGAAGAAGTAAGGGTTTTGTCTCATATGATCCCTTCAGTGTATGATTGTTTAATGAGTCTAGAGAAGGTAAACTCGGTGGTTTTTCATATTTAGAGAGTATGAAAAGAACTTAAAGACGACTCCAATGTTTTCCTTTTTCATAATGTCAGTCTTGCAAGGCCGAAAAAGATATCAATTATCACTCAAAATATGCCCTTTCAAAACTTTTAACGAGTGGGAAAGGAAGCAAGATCACTCGACAATCTTTTCATTTTTAGAGAGTCTGAAAATAGCTTAAAGACGACTCCAAGGGGTTCCCTTTTTGTATATCCATGCAAGTCTGAAAAAGTGATAAAAGTCTACTTGGTTACATTATCATTTTTTTTCGAGCACGATAAAGAACAAAGACTAAGCTTGGTATGCCCACAACTTGAAAGCTAGTGGCTTAAATCTAGAATTATCATCAAAGGATGGAGACATGCCCTCCAAGCTTCAATTCATTCATCGATGTTGAGGTTGTCACCAATTTCTCTACTAGCTAGAGAAAAAGGATAAGAGTGGATGAAAAGAAGGTTTAAGAGAGGTGAATGTTTCATTTTTTAACGAGCTTGACACAGAAAAATAACTATGCTCAGGGGTTCGGGTTCAATCCCCATATTTCTATTTCATTGTTTAACGAGATTGCTACAAAGAGGAAAACTATTCTCAAAGATTTTGTTTCATTTTTTAACAAGCTTTCTACAGAAAAGAGAAACTATGCTCATGACCTTTATTTCATTTTTTAATGAGATTTCTACAGAAAAGAAAAAACTATGCTCGTGGACTCTCCTTGATCATGGCTTCCAAGAGAATAACGCTCTTGAAGGACACCATGTCAAGGGACACAACTTGGTGATGGATTCCAAGAGATCTTCACTGGATGGAAGAAAAACACTCTGGAAAGAACACATGTTGAGGGTCGCAACAGGGGTAAGGATATCAAGCTCTAATAGCCCTACCGAAGAGATCACCATGTCAACTACCGGATCCAAATCATAGGAAGTTGAAGTCATGGGAGACAACAAACAATCAACATAAGGAGGGAATATAGAGTGAATATCTTCTTGAATTTCTTCATGAAGAATAAGTAAAGAGGATCGATGATGGTTATCATCCCGAGGTATCTTGTCAATGCTCAACATTTCCCTATTAGAATCATCAGAGGGAAAAATTGGTGAAATGTAGTCAATCATAGACGAAAAGAAATTTAACAGTGTTGGCATCGAGTAACTGTTGGGTGCCAATAGATGTTGGTCATCCGAAGAGAGAAGAATATTGGACAACAACATATGATGTTTCGGATTCACTAAGTGGCATGGTGTCACCTAGCACATCGAATTCCAAGGGACTAGGTACAATCCAAGGGTTAGATGATTCAAAAGATTGATAAGCCATGGTCAAAATCATATCGACGGTGTCAATACGATGTGTAGTCGGTGAATGTGGTGTAGGGAAGGTACCCATAAGGCAAGAATATTTCAACAAGACAACACCAACACTTTCATATGTAATCTTGTGATCTCCAAAGAATGGAATATTGTTGGTAGCGGGAGCACGAGCGTCGGGTGTATAGAAATCTAACTGATCGATAGTGACAATTTTTCCCTGATGAGGAAATTGTACACATCGAAACACTGACGAGGCAATGATAGTCATAGAATAAAACCAGCTTCTTCCAAGTAATAATTTGTAATCGAGGGGAGCATCGACCACCTTGACATCAACAATGACAAATTTGTCGCCCAAATGGATGGGTAGGGACTGTAAAATCTCATGGGGGTGAAAACCTCGCCCATAGAATGCATGTAACATCATTGGGGATTTGTTATGTGTGGGTGATTTTAAACTTTTCCAAAATGCTAAAGACATGACACAAATAGAAGCTCCCTCATCCAAGATGGTTCAGTGAATTTGTTGATTGTGAATAACAACATCAATTTGGAAAGGAAGTTGGTGAGAGAGTCAAGATGTATAATTGTATAGGTTAAAGATGATATGGTTGGACGACTCAGGATCAAAAGTGCCAATATAAGCCAAGAGCGTTCTACATTGAATGGGGCAGTGTTGTAGAACTTCTAACGCAGACATAGCACACGGTGCTTGAGCCAAATCTTCAACAATGTTTTAGTTCTGGGTGGCACGTGAACTAGGATTAAAGGTAGATTTACAGATAGTTCTATTAAGAGGGAATAAGATAGAGTCAAATGTAGTTTCATCAATATGAAGTGGTCCAAATGGAGGATTAACTGATGAAGGACTAACGGAGGACGGTGATGGATCCGGTAAAGTATCGGTACCGTTAGTGATTTTTCCTTTGTCAGGTTTAATCGGTGTGTCATATGTATTAGAGAAAGTGGTCAAATTAATCCCATCAAGCAGATAAATATGTGCACTTGTTGAGGCCTCATCATGAGGATGGCTAGAAATTCCCCCAGGAGAGGGGGTTTGAGCAACCATGGATTGTTGCTATGGAAAAGGCCGAGTAAGAATAGCGGGTTGTGAATTTCCCTGAAAATTTTGGCCACTTCATCATGATGTGGATAGTATTGAGTGTAGTGATCGTCACCACAAATGATACATGGGAATTTCAGTTTCAGTTGTTATTTCTTTTCTATAGTAGGTGTTTGAGATTGATTTTTTGGTTGTTCATTGTTATTAGTATTTTTTGATTTATTTTTTTCCTTCTTATTACCTCTGGATTGTTGTGAAGGGGCAGATTGAACTACATTCACCTCAGAGATATTAGTTTGGGGGGAGGTAGAAGAGAGTGTGGTCGACTAGGAAGTAGATTGAGTTTTGACAGAACCGATAACACCATCCGCATGATATGAGGATGAGGGCTTGGATGGATCGATATTAGCTAGAGAAACATTCGGAAGAAACTTGTACAAAGTACCGGATTGTGAATAAACCAAATCTAAGTACTGGGCCCAAGCAATGGTTTCTTCCTCGGTGACTATCCCACCCATAGTGACATCACGAGTGATCGGGGGTTAAAAGTGATTTAGTAAACCACTCTGCCAATAATAGGTCAGGAATGATTGCTTTGATCATCCTTCGTCATCGTCTCCACTCATGAATATGGTTAGACATATGCACAAAGTCAGTTTGACGAAGGGAGGTCAAGAGTTCAGTACCTGTTTCGTAGCAAATAGGTAGTTGAAATTGCGTGAGGAAAGACATGGAAAGGGAGTTAAAATCATGAAAAGAAGAACGTGGTAGTTCAATATACCACTTTGTTGCAGAGCCTGTAAGTGCTCGCTAGAAAAGATGCAATATCATAACCTAGAAGAACTCATATCATAACTCCCATGATTTGATACTCCTCCTTCTAGGTTATGATATGTAGTTCAATATAGGTAAATGTGCCTCCTAAATATACTCGCATGGATTATGAAGGGTTTCCAACAAATGAAGGTTGCACCCCTGCCAGCGGTGGATTAACGATCTGGGTATGACTGGCAAAGGGAGGTTGCCCTCTGGGAAGAACATGAAAAGGGGGCTGTCCCCCGGGAGGGGTAGGCCCGCCATAGGATGGTGGTATTCCAGGAGGGATAGGTCTCTTAGATGGTGGTTTCCCTCCATTTAGTTGTATTTGGCTGGCCAGGGTCTGCATTATCTGGTGAAAATATGTCCCAGTAAGATCATGCGAAACATGTGGAGCTATAGAGTGAAAGTTTGTAAAAGTGAAGGTAGGGATCGAAGTGCCTTGGGAATGAGTAGAGGTGATGAGTCTATGTAATAGTATATGTGTCATAGTTCAAAATAACTTCTTCACAACCTAGGCAAAGTATACATAAGAGTGAAAACTCAGCCCAGGGTCTTCTTACCGATCCCAATGTAGTACGAATCTAACCATGTTAATAGATGTCCTGATGTTGAACATGGTAGAAACCACTTGATTATCGGTCAATGATGTAAACCATTAACAAGCGCGATGGAAATCACCATTGATGTCAATGATTCCCAAGGTACTCTAGTACATTCCAATGAATTTGAATAGATGAGTTGAATTCGAAAATCCGTGGAATGATCCGATCAAAGTTCAATGATGTAAACCCACTGTCAGACATGAATAGGCCTTCCATTGAGGCATGTAGGTCCCAAGGCACTAACCGGTTTCTAAGTCTAATTCCTGGATAATGTGTTGAAGTCGAAAAGAATAGATGCGTCGAAGGAGGGCCTTGATGTATCCCCCATCAATGACATGAAACAAACACAAATATGTAGTTGGTGGATCAAATGAACATGGACTGTCATGGGTATTGAAGTAGGATATTTATGATGGCTAACTCTCAAGGAGGATACTTCCCTTGAACAGTAAGGCACAACAACAAAAACGTGACATGGACCAAAACTTGATGATGTAGTGGATGTTGTGACTTTGGTCAGGTGACCCAAAGGAGTAAAAGAAACTTAGAGGATTGGCTCAGTGCATAGGTCAAGTGGATTGAAATGTGTTCAAAGACAAAGTGTCATGTTCAAGGGCCACCGTAAGGGTTACTGGTAGTGTTCTCAAAAATTGTTTGGTTTGCTTCCTTCAATTTTTGCCCCATCCAGATAGACGAATACCTCTTTTTAATTTAACGAGATCGAGGAGGGAAACACATGCTCGATATGTATCACCTTCAGTAAGTCCCTCTTCCTTTGTTTAACGAACTAGAAGAAGTAAGGGTTTGGTCTCATATGATCTCTTCAGTGTATGATTGTTTAATGATTCCAGAGAAGGTAAACTCGGTGGTTTTTCATATTTAGAGAGTATGAAAAGAACTTAAAGATGACTCCACTCTTGTCCTTTTTCATAATTTTAGTCTTTTGAGGCCGAAAAAGAGATCAATTATCACTCGAAATATGCCCTTTCAAACCTTTTAATGAGTGGGAAAGGAAGCAAGATCACTTGACAATATTTTCATTTTTAGAGAGTCGGAAAATAGCTTAAAGACGACTCCAAGGGGTTCTTTTTTCGTATATCCATGCGAGTCTGAAAAAAGTGATAAAAGTATACTTGGTTACATTATCATTTTTTTTCGAGCACAATAAAGAACAAAGACTAAGCTCGGTATGCCCACAACTTGAAAGCTAGTGGCTTAACTCCAGAATTATCATCAAAGGCTGGAGACATGCCCTCCAAGCTTTAATTCATTCACCGATGTTGAGGTTGTCACCAATTTCTCTACTAGACAGAGAAAAAGGATAAGAGTGGATGAAAAGAAGGTTTAAGAGAGGTGAATGTTTCATTTTTTAAAGAGCTTGACACAGAAAAATAACTATGCTCGGGGCTCTGGGTTCAATCCCCATATTTTTATTTCATTGTTTAACGAGATTCCTACAAAGAGGAAAACTATGCTCAAAGATTTTGTTTCATTTTTTAACGATCTTTCTACAGAAAAGAGAAACTATGCTCATGACCACTATTTCATTTTTTAACGAGCTTGCTATAGAGAAGAAAAAACTATGCTCGTGGACTCTCCTTGATCATGGATTCCAAGAGAATAACGCTATGGAAGGACACCATGTCAAGGGACAAAACTTGGTCATGGCTTCCAAGAGATCTTCACTGGATGGAAGAAAATCACTTTGGAAGGAACACATGTCGAGGGTCGCAACAGGGGTAAGGATATCAAGCTCTAATAGCACTACTGAAGAGATCACCATGTCAACTACTGGATCCAAATCATAGGAAGTTGAAGTCATGGGAGACAATGGAAAATCAACATTAGGAGGGAATATAGAGTGAATGTATTCTCGAATTTCTTCACGAAGAGAAAGAAAAGAGGATCGATGATGGTTATCATCCCAAGGTAGCTTGTCAATGCTCAACATTTCCCTAATAGAATCATCAGAGGGAAAAATTGGTGAAATGTAGTCGATCACAGACGTCAAGGAATTTAACAGTGATGGCATCGAGTAACTGTTGTTTGCCAATAGATGTTGGTCATCTAACGAGGGAGAAGCAGATTGGAAAACAACATATGATGTTTTGGCTGCACTAAGTGGCATGGTGTCACCTAGCGCATCGAATTCCAAGGGACTAGGTACAATCCAAGGGTTAGATGATTCAAAAGATTGAATAGTCATGGTCAAAATCATATCAATGGTGGCAATATGATGTGTAGTTGGTGTAAGTGGTGTAGGGAAGGTACCCATAAGGCAAGAATATTTCAAAAAGAAAACACCAACGCTTTCATATGTAATCTTGTGATCTCGCAAGAATGGAATATTGTTGGTAGTGGGAGCACAAGCGTCGGGTGTACAGAAATCTAACTGATCGACAGTGACAATTTTTCCCTGATGAGGAAATTGTACACATCGAAACACTGACGAGGAAATGATAGTCATAGAATAAAAACAACTTCTTCCAAGTAATAAGTTGTAATCGAGGGGAGCATTGACCACCTCGACATCAACAGTGACGGTTTTGTCACCCAACTAGATGGGCAGGGACTATAAAATCCCATGGGGATGAAAACCTCACCCATAGACTACATGTAACATCGTTGGGGATTTGTTAAGTGCGGGTTATTTTAAACTTTTCCAACATGCTAAAGACATGACAGAAATAGAAGCTCCCTCATCCAAGATGGTTCAGTGAATTTGTTGATTGTGAACAACAACATCAATTTGGAAAGGAAGTTAGTGAGAGAGTCGAGATGTATAATTGTCCAGGTTAAAGATGATATGGTTGGACGACTCAGGATCAAAAGCGCTAATAGAAGCCAAGAGAATTCTACATTGAATGGGGCAGTGTTGTAGAACTTCTAACGCAGACATAGCACACGGTGCTTGAGCCAAATCTTCAACAATATTGTAGTTCTGGGTGGCACGTGAACTAGGATTAAAGGTATATTTATAGATAGTTCTCCTAGGAGGGCATCAGATAGAGTCGAATATAGGTTTCTCATTATGATGTGGTCCAAACAGAGGATTAACTAATGGAGGAATAACGGAGGACGATGATGGATCTGGTAAAGTATCGATACCGTTAGTGATTTTTCCTTTGTCAGGTTTAATCGGTGTGTCGTATGTATTAGAGAAAGTTGTCAAATTATTCCCATCAAGTAGATAAATATGTGCACTTGTCGAGGCCTCATCATGAGGATGTCTAGAACTTCCCCCGGGAGAGGGGGTTTGAGCAACCATGGATTGTTGTTGTGGAAAAGGTTGAGTAAGCATAGCGGGTTGTGAATTTCCCTGAAAAGGTTTGGCCACTTCATCACGATGTGGATAGTCTTGAGTGTAGTGATCGTCACCACAAATGATACACAAGAATTTCAGTTTCAGTTGTTATTTCGTTTCTGTAGCAGGTGTTTGAGATTGATTTTTTGGTTGTTCATTGTTATTAGTATTTTTTTATTTATTTTTTTCCTTCTTATTACGTCCGGATTGTTGTGAAGGGGAATATTGAACTACATTCACCTCAGAGATATTAGTTTGGGGGGAGGTAGAGGAGAGTGTGGTCGACTAGGAAGTAGATTGAGTTTTGACAGAACCAATAATACCATCCGCATGATATGAGGATGACGGCTTGGATGGATCAATATTATCTAGAGCAAGATTCGGAAGAAACTCGTACAAAGTGCCAGATTCTGAATAAACCAAATCTAAGTACTAATCCCGAGAAATGGATTCTTCCTTGGTGACTGTGCCACCCATAGTGACATCACGAGTGATCGGGGGGTAAAAGTGATTTAGTAAACCACTCTGCCAATAATAGGTTAGGAGTGATTGCTTTGATAATCCTTCATCATCATCTCCACTCATGAATATGGTTAGACATATACATGAAGTCATTTTGACGAAGGGAGGTCAAGAGTTCAGTACCTATTTCGTAGCGAATAGGTAGTTGAAAGTGCGTGAGGAAAGACATGGAAATGGAGTTAAAATCATGAAAAGAAGCACGTGGTAGTTCAATATACCACTTTGTTGCAAAGCCCGTAAGTGTTTGCTGGAAAAGACACAAACGTATAGAATCATCCATGAGAGAGTTTGATGAACACCACAAATGGAAAGTCATCACATGGTTATTTGGATCTTCTCCAGATTTTCCGTCAAATTTTAGAATATTAGAAGGAAGTTTAGCTAGAATAACTGGCCAAACTGGAGAATAAAAAACAGGATCTTGGTTAACCGAGATAAGTCTGGGAGATCCAGAGTCACAAGGAAAGGTAACTGTCGGTTAATTTGCAGATGATATTGGTGTGGCATAGGAACACCAGTAGGACCATAAACTGGGTTAGGTGGATAATTTTAACCAATATATCTTCCTACATATGGTTGTTATTCACCAGGATAAGCAAGATTCAATGATGGTTGAGAAACATTTGCATAACCTGGTGGGTTCTGAGCATTATAAGCCGGTTGATTTGCTTTCCCATAAGGAGGATAAACATGTTTCTCTTGAGAAGGGTAAGAAGTAGATCCTGGAGGCGGATACACATTAGGGGTAGGATAAACATTAGTCCCTTGGTTATGATAAGGTTATTGTCCTTGAGGACTCCAGGTGGTGTTTGGGATGTCGCCCAGATAAGGTTGTCCATAAGATGGTCCGAAAGGAACATGATTTGATACTCCTCCTTCTGGGTTATGATATGAGTTCCTCCCTATCATATCATAACTTCTGGGTTATGATATGGGTTAGGTAAATGTGCCTCCCGAAGATACTCCCATGGATTGTGAAGAGTTTCCAACAAACGAAGGTTGCACCCCTGCCAGTGGTGGATTAACGATCAGGGTATGAATGGAAAAGGCAGGTTTCCCTCTGAGAAGAACATGAAAAGGGGGTTGTCCCCTGGGAGGGGTAGGCTCGCCATAGTATGGTGGTATTCCATGAGGGATAGGTCTTTTAGATGGTGGTTTCCCTCTAGTTAGTTGTATTTGGATGGCAAGGGTCTGCATTCTCTAGTGAAAATATGTCCTAGTAAGATCATGTGAAACATGTGGAGCTATAGAGTGAAAGTTTGTAAAAGTGGGGTAAGGGATCGAAGTGCCTTGGGAATGAGTAGAGGTGATGAGTCCAACATTAGGATGGACTTGTGCTGACGTACTAGTAGGGTTAATGATCTGATCGATGGGGTGATTTACAGTTTGACCGGATGGTCGAGTTTCAACAGGAGGATCATCAAGATTAAAGGGTTGTTGAATGTATTCAAAATGATCATATAGATCGCGTCCTAATGAATTCTTCCATATAGAATGAGCAGGTGTGGGATTTTTATATACTTCAGTTGTAGGACAGATAGGAGTCCTATACTCATTACCAAATATTGGTTCTATGCATCCCATATATGTTTCGATAAATTCTCTCTTAGGTAACTGTGGGACCTCTTCGTCTATGATATTCCCAAGGGAATCTAAACGAAGAAAAAGTGGTTCGAGAGGGGTTACTAACACATATATAGTGCGAGGAGTGGGATTCTCAACCGTAACCAAAGTGCCTTTTGGGTTGTCTAACGGAGGAGTAACAAAACTCCTACTGTCAAATTGATTTTCTACATCTCCATGGTAGTTGTCCTCTAGAGGGTTAGGAGGTAAGAGTTGGTAGACTTCTGGAGGCAGACCTTGAATCCTACGTGATCGGCGAAGACCTTTATCGTCTACAGGATCAATTTTGGAGAATAACAGTACACGTTGAAAATCTAGGGCCAACTAACAAAAAGAAACAACATATGATAATAAAATCTAGGGATCAAAACCAAGAAAACAAAACTTCTCTCGATGATCGTACTAGTTGGTGATGAAACCCAACATCGCGTGATCAATTCAAGAAGGGGCTAGGATATGGTGGAACAGTTACAATGGAAACCTGCTTAACGGACTTTCACCTTGGTGCAATCTTCCACACAGTAATTGTGGATTTACCCTCCAAGGAGCCCAAGTGAGTTTGACCAATGTCTGTTCCAGGTACAGTGAGACTTCCCTTCACTGTCACCTTGTGTAAGTACCTAAAGATTATGGAAACTAAGGAAACCAATTTGCAGTCATCCCCTAGGAGGGTACAGTCGATATTCTGATTTGAATGTATGTGTAACGCTCTTTCATTTGAAGCTATAACGCTCTGATACCATACTGTAATGCCCCGTTTCCATAAGTTGGGTAGGCACTACTTCGCGGAATAACAATC
>SNQJ01S0047056.1:4606-39677 GCA_010110895.2 Picea sitchensis | reverse complement strand
ATATGACATGCATTTAAAACAGGTTAAACACATTTAAACTTAGAGTGAGCATAAGAATTATTGTTATTATAAATAATCAATGGCTTTAACATTAATTCATATGCACAATAGAGTACATGATAATTATAAATACACAAACATGCAGTAACATAATTGAAACATCATCTGGTACTTATCTTTGAAAATGGTGGTTATTCCACCAACCAGGTGCAGGCCTTCCATGAACCTCCCAGCCTTAGACCGCGCTTCTCATCAAACTCAACAGCAGGTCACCCCCAAGCTAGGACTAAGCTCCACCCCAAGGCAAGGAATCCTAGGATAGGATGAGGTTATAGGGAAAACACACAGGCACAATGAAGGAATTCTCTCCCAGGAACCACTCATACTCACTTCCCACAGACTATCCTTCCCCACATGCCTGTTCCACCCCAAGAGTATACACCTTCTCTATCACCTAGAAAGTCCTTTGGCTACCAACCTCCCTTACCTTGGGTTTCAGCAACAGGTCGAACTAGAATTCTCCAAGCTCTGCGAAAGCTACAGGGTTCCTTCCAAGAGCTCTCTCCTTCCTCAGTACACTCTCTCACCTGGAGAGAGTTGCTCACAGGTCAAGCAACCCATTCTTCCAACTTCAACCACCTCTGTCACCTGGAGAGATGTTGTACGACTGGCCAACAAGCCACACAGGGTCAACACTACACACCCACCACAGTCAATAGGAATTCAGACACGAACACCCCTGGGTAACAACAGACAGGTGCAACAACATAACCAAGCTTAGCAGAGACAGGACAATTCCGTTTTCTCAATCTGGCAGCATGGGATAGACTCACACTCTGGTTCTCAGGGATGCATGATGAGTTGTCCTCATAGGGGTTGACTCAGACTTAAAGGTTCACAACTGAAGGGGTGCAATAGCCTTCTAGAAGCAAATATAGACACATGCCTTTTTGTTTCAGAGTGTACGAGGGTATCTCTTGTAGAGGTCGGATGGGTTCATGATCAGATGGTCAAGTAGAATGGAGGAGGAACCCCCAACATGGTTCATCTCAGCCATTTTATTTGCATGCGTCTGGGTTGACACTTGTCACCCATGCAACTACATGCATTCCTTCAGAATGCATTCCTTCCATTCGGAAGTTGTTTGTCCTTCCAAAAGAACTTAGGATAAAACATATTATTCACATTTCTTTTGGAATAATATTAAAATATTATTCCCAAGGTCCTAAGCCCCTAGGCTTATACCCTAGGCTCAACACTTAGTCCCTTTTTCCACCTTCATGCCCCTAATTCCTTGCCCACTCTATGGAAGATTAGTTCCCCATCACTCATTCATCATGGTCGTTCTGCACATGACGATGTTTATTTCTTTATTACTGTTACGCATAAATATAGGTACAAAATCAGGCTCTTGGCCTTCAACACTTAGGCTCTCTGGCCTAAAAATCACATAAGCCCACTAGCTTATATAAACTTGGCTCACCAACCTATAAAACATATTTACAATTCATTTCATAAACAAGATTTACAATAGGGCTCTGCCTTGGGGACATTACAGTATGGGCAAGATAACGAGTCCATAATCAACTCGAGAGGCTCCCACACATAATCATGGGTATGCACTCAAGTGACCCCCAATATACAATCCGACCACTACAAACAGTTGAACCACGGAGGGATAATCTCCAGAATTCTCCTGAATGCGACCTCGTGCGTAACCCCTGTGTGAGAGGGGGATCCCAGAAAGCCTATACAACAATTAGATTTTCTCTCCCTATCGCAAGATGCTAATTTTTTTTTTGAAAACTTTGGAGAGTTGTACTCATAGCCTAATCCAAAGTACTAGTCCTAGTCTAATGTCAATGGAAGACTCTTAAAACAAAATGTTCTAGACAATTTTTAATTAGCAAAAAATTTACAACTGTTCTTTACTCAAGGGTGTATGAAAGTGAAGCTGATGGTATTGTGACTCGATTCCAAAAAACATGCACAAGAAAATGATAAGAAGTCTTGTCTTTCGATGAATTCTTATTTAAGGGAAAGAGAGAAAGTTCTTTTCACTATCAAACACTAGGATGCAAGATCCTCATACAATTGTTTCTCAATCAAATACAATGTAATGCTAAAAATTTCAAAAATTCCTTCTAATATCCAAACCAATCACTAAAATATGTCCTTTTTCTTATATGTGAATGATAATCAGATGTAAAACTTATAATGTCAATCAGACTTCAGGATTAAACAATTAGAAGAAAACCTCATGCAAACAAAAATACACTCTCATCGTGAATAAACAAGAAAGACAAATATAACCAAATTTGCAAACAAGAACCAAAAAACTTCAAACAAAAGAGAAATGCTAGAAAAATGACCTTAAAGATCAAATGGAAGGGTTCACAGACCTTTGGATTTCCTCACAAAATCTTCCACTCAGTCAGATAAATGAGAAGAAAACAACTAGTTAACTCTAGGTCAGCAAAGACAAAGAGTGACTTCAAGGCAAGGAAAGAAAATGTCAAATTCCCAAACAAAAAAGGATCAATTCTTAGAAAACATGGTGTTGAAGGCCAATACCAAGATGAACTGAGAGTACGAGACTTTGAGCAAGTGCAAAAAGCAAAAAATGAACCCAAAGAATGAGAACCTACAGGATTTCTCATAGAAAAGGGGTAGTGCTCTGGTGTAAAGGGAACCAGAGCGTTCCAACTCTCTGTTTAAGACCACCATGGAGTGTTAATGCTCTGATAGCAAGGGTAGGGGAGCGCTCTGCTTCAAAAGTTCAGAAAAATGCCCAGAAACAAAAAAAACCAAGCAAACTCAGTCGATCGAATTGCATATGATGAAATCAAGAGCCAATCAATCAGATCTAAGAATCAAAGAGACAGTATGACAGTATGGAGAATGTCAAATGAGTGGGCAAAGGGACAAAAAAAATCTATGAAAGGAAAGAAAAATCAAATTTCATCTCCAGTGGAGTCACCAATTTCTGTTACAGGTGAATCCTCCTGTGGACAAGTGGATTCCCTCTTGGTATCTAGACTCTTAAGGCCAAGACAAAAAAGTTCTTAACATGGACACTGACATCCTTTTAGGTCTAATCAAGCTAATATACAAAGGAGAATAATAAATATATGTACCTCATTAACGACATTTGTCCTTGCAAAGTTCAGGCTGAGCTTTGATCCTAAGCTTCCTAATAGGTCCTGTAGAACAAACAAAGATAAAATGGACTTCCTATTCTACTGAGATTATCTCAAATATAGATCTATCTACTGAAGACAAACTCATTTGGAACAAACATAAGTTTGAAAGAAACAGGCCAATCATTGATATATTGATAAGAACAAGTAAAAGTAATTACAATCCTTTGATGAAGGTGCAACAACTTATTACATTTATCCTTGTCTAACCCCTTTGATCAAGTAATATACACTCATTTCTTTGATGACATCTCACTTATGATATCATAAGTTTCACATCTCCAATATTTTCTATTCATACCACTTATAGGATCACAAGTTCGGTATCAATATCTAGTCTCTACCTCTCCTTTCACCATGAGGAGGCCTCCTTATATAAACTTGGAGAGGCCCAACCACTTGATATATATTTTGGATAAGTTAATAATTTCACTCCTTCACTTGAGGATATTCGCTAAGATCATTCCTTGACCTTATATTCGAATCCAACCACCTTCAGAAATTGAGGGGATTCTTCCCTGTTTTAGCTCAACAAACAAAAAATCCGCTCAGAAAAGGTAGCGCTCCCCTAAAAGGGTACACAAAGAATTTGAATAGTCTCCCAAAGAGGCCTAGGGAGCACTAGCACTCCCTGATAGTGGGTAGGGGAGCGCTTCCCTCCAAAATCCATTTTTTAGTGGTTTTTCCAGTGGGAAAAGGCTTGTACTCCTTGTCAACTGATTTCTCTTCTTCAAAACTAGTCTTTGAGGTGTCTTAGGTGTCCTTATGGTGTCGTTAGAGGCACGCCATAGGAAATATGGAAATATGATGTTTGTGACACTTGTGACACTTATGGCCAAGATGCGACACTTGCGTACAAGATGCGACAATTACAACACTTGTAATGGCGACACTTGCAACACTATCGAAGCGAGTAATTTTGATGTGTAACAAAAGTAGATAGAGATTTTGGCATTGGGCGGTTTGGTAAAAAGATACATACAAAGTTTATGAACAAAATCCTCTTTATCTTTGATGTTTACACTATGTTTTCACTTTATATCCATGAGATATTTTTTGAGACTCTTTTAACTTCTTTTCTTTTAGAGTAAAATATTTTCTTAAATTCTCTATTTTTATTTGTAATGTTCTTAGTTTTCTTTTGAGCTCCTTGAATTTTTTTTTCCTAGAATTTTACCATTATTAATAAAGGATACTCATCTTGTGGTTGGTTCAGAGGAAAAGCATTAAATTTTCTTTGAATGATTATCATCAATCATTTTGGTCTCTACTACAAATGGTGTTGAAAATAAGGTGAGTTTTGAGTCCACCATTAGAAAAGGATACTCATCTTAGATTTAAATTTTTTTGAATGATGCCCACCAATCATTTTGATCTCTGCTACAAATGGTGTTGAAGGTGAACCAAGTGAGTTTTGAGTCTTTCTTCCCTTGCACCAAGCTATTTATATATGATATATATTTATTCCCTTCCACCAAGCTATTTATATAGGATATATATTTCTTCCCTTCGATCAAGATATTTATTGAGATTATGAGTGCTAAGGGGAAATGATTTAAGTATGCTCCTTATAGGAGTATGACTACTTGAATATTCGTTAATAATGTTAATTTATCTTGTTTGGTGAAACTCAAAAATTTATAATATGTGTGAAAGCTATGCCATTTTCTATGCCAATAAATGGAAGTGATTGTTTACTTTCCATCTTCTTTGAATAGAAAAGTTCGTAAAATAGTCATTTTATCAACTAACAAGTGTTTCATGTAAGCGTAGTCCCTGCGAGGTTGTTACAGTGGGATCAAGCATATACATGTGGGAAGTAGCTTGAAGTACAGGTGGTATCCATGCAGAGGATGAGAGGATGAACACAAGACATTGGGTTGGTAGGTGACCCCCAAGGTTAATATGCAAATGAGGCAATTTCTTCCTGGGGTGTGTATAGTTCAAACATGGGACTTAGAAAATTTTTGTGTCAATCGGAATTTGTTTTCTTTGAAATTTATTAAAAATTAATAATGCCTTGCAATAAAGGTTCCTAGAAAAAATGACCAGGAATCACACACATTAAACATTAAAATATAATAAAGACAATTTCCTGACATCCAATATAGTTGAAGGAAAAAAAATTACCATTCTCGAAATAGTTTTCTTTGAAATTTATCAAAAAATAAAAATGTTTGTTACATATTTATGGAATCTGTTCCATATTTTTGGAAATTTAAATGCATTTTTCATATAGACTGGGATTGGGGCTCTCGTGGACCATAAAAGAAATAAGTTCAAGAAACAAGATTCTAGAAAGTATAAGTGTGCGACAGTAGAAAGGAAGACTTGTAAAGAAGAAATTGGAAGTTATAAGTCTTTGGTTATAGATTTCTATTTAAAGAGGTAGATTAACTGGATTGATAAAGAAAACAAGATGTGATCAGTATAGACTTACTATGAAGCCGATGTGTTTTTGTTTCTATCATCGATGACCATTGGAATCGTGCCAACCATTTTTTTCCTATTGTCGATGAGCTTGTCCATTCTTCGTTGGAAGCATTCTTAAATGTATATTCTCATGGGGGACACGTTCAATTAATCGCGGATTTATATGTTGAAAAGATCATTTTCTAATTTCCTTAGATCCAAAGAAATATTGTGCAGAGCCTGTTCAATTTCTTCATTGTGTGTTGAATAGTTCACTAGCTAGTTCTCGTCCTTGTCTTCACCATATTCAAGGATGTCATAAAACTTTTCTCAAGCCATCTACTTTAAAATATCAATTTTTTCATCAAAGGCTTGTTTGGTCAACAACAAGGACTTAAGGATTAATTTTGGGTCTAGAGCCTCATTGGTACTTCCGACTAAGTCGATTTGGGTCAAGTTTCTAAATAATTATTCTTTCTCTGATATGGCTTGTTCACATGATTCTAGAATGAGCTGCAAGTTCTTAACTTTCTATTTGGGTCAGGTTTCTGAATAATTATTCTTTCTCTGATATGGCTTGTTCACATGATTCGAGAATGAGATGCAGGTTCTTAACTTTATTTTTCTAGCATGCTTTTAATTGTTTGATCCTCTTTGGGGAGGGGAGATCCTCTTATCTTATTTTCAGATCCGATTTGTTGATGGCATGGTTGGAAGAATGGGTCACCATTTGTTCATAGAAACGTTCTTCAGTTTTTAAATTTGTCTGCAAATGTCCATGCAAATCATTTTCCCTCTTTCGAAAGGAAGTTATATTTTGTGATGTTTCACATGATTCAGTAATTAGTTTCATTCTTTTGTTGATGTTCTTCTCTACAAAGGCTCTATAGGATGTGAGGAGGATGGAGGATCCTTTTAACTTGGCTCCAAGGGAAGTAGGCACGGGTTTTCTAAAGTATTGGAAAACACTGGGGTAGCAATGAAATCCTCCTCAGATTCTTTGAATCGATCGGTCAGTATGGAATTATTCGCTTCAATCGCTCCAATGGAATCATCAAGAGAATCACCTGTTACATGGTGAAATCGAGAGATTTGGGACACCATCATTTTCCTAAAGTACATCTCTATACGAGATTTTCCTCTTTTAAATGATTAAATTTTTAGATTGGATCTCAAAAACAGTGCTCTGGAATATGAGGGATTCATCTTCGTAAAAAATTTCGGTCTGAGTTATTTCCATTGTGGAACTATGGTTCATCGCATCCATGTGCGGGTGAAATTTTTACAATAGGGCATCCACAGAAGTTTCAAGTTGCATGTGCTCATTTTTAATTTTGGGTTCTTCTGCCTGCCTTGTAATGTTTTTTCTCTTCTTTGTTAGGGGAATCTTGTGACAACTATCAATTTTTCCCCTAGGAGGGTTCTTATCTCCTCCTCCATTTGACTATTTTTGCATTTCTTTCTTACTGGGGTGGGTCGTTGAAGCGATAATCCATGATGTCGTGTTCTTGGGAGTGTTGGTCGGGGATTGGCCACTCTTCTCACTGGATATTTTTCCCTGTTGTTTGTACAATTTAGTTCTACTTTGCAATGTATCTACCTCACAATCGTCAGAAGAAGGAGTGTTTTCATCATTGTCTCTGTCTTCGGTCAAGCGTCTATGGATAAAAGAGATGCTAAAACCAACTGATAGTAAATTTTCTCGAAAAATCCAATTAGGGTCGAACTCTTTTAGACTTTCGACATATTTCAGGTTCAAGTTCTTGAAATGGCCTGTGAATTCTCCAATCTTGTTGACGTTTCTTCACACAAAGTCCCTGACTTTCCAGGGAAGAGGAATGAACTCTTTTTTTCTCTTGTCATGGAAAAAATGCAACCAATGGTTGTATTTCCTTTCTATTTCTGTAACAAACATCTTGTCCATGATGTGGCATGGAAGGAAAGAAGGATTTTACTTGGAGCCAAAGATCATTGTTACACTTTAATTTTACTTTTGTTCAAGTGTCCCCTTCCTATCCAAAAACTTGGTTTCCTAGCCAGACATCTGGGGAGCATACTTTCCTAAGAATAAATATTTGAAAACTGAGACAAAGCCATTAAAAACATCATAAAAACAATGGGAGCCCTTGTGCCTCCACAAGGCCTGGTACCATAATGTTACTAGGTCGAATTCATACTTTATCTTCTTGGACAAAGAGAGTTTTGTAAACATACAACAATGCACTATTGCAAAAATCAAGTAGGATGACATATAAAATTTATTTGATTCTTTGAATCATGATAGTTGGGAACAAATTTCAATGGAAATTATCTTTCCCCAATCGAAAATCAATTGTTCATTGACCTCGAAGTACAAAATATAAATAACTATATTGGAAATGCTTGTCGTGGACTCCTGTCCCGTAATTCTTGTAAACAGTCCAGCAATTTCCTACAATGGATGTCTAAAGGAATTGACATGAAACTTTGTGATATCTTTAGGAACTGATGTCGGGTCTTTGAGGTGATTAGGTAAGAGGTCCAACCTGTTATCATGTTTTTCTAGGAACTGTTTGCAGTCTTGTCCTCTGAAGGTCAATGTTAGCTCTAACAATCTTAAGATCTTGCGAAAGACCTGAGGTGACAAAGAAACAGGAGAATGATCGTGCAGTGGAATAATTCTTCGTCTTGAAATATATTTTTCGGCACACTAAGAGACCACTTCCTTACAGTCAAAAACCTCAGGGACGCAGCCTAAACGAGTGATTCTAGAGGTCCAAATCACTTTGTTCTGGGAGGAATAGGATAAATAGTAAGAGTATGTCATGGACCACAAGAAGCTCTAGTCCTCGCATCCAAATATATTCACTGTATCTCCACAGAACTATCGTCGAGCTGCTACCATAAGTTTACGAGAATGTTGATTTTCTCTAGACGATGCTTGAAATGAAGATTTGGAAGGGATAATATAATCCTACGCAAATCTTGGTCCAATCGATGTGGATGGGATATCTCCTCGAGACTTTCGTTCATTAATCACAATTTGGACAGTTGTTGCATGATGCATTGTTAGCATTAAAGACTAGTAATTGCATACATAGAAGTACGAACATGGAGGGTATGACAATGAGGAATTAAGGATTAGATGTTTCCTGAATAGTCCAACGCGATGACTCGTGTTCGATATTAACAATTGAAAGGGATAATATAACTCTCGACAGATCTTGGTTTAATGTGTACTAATGGGACATCTCCTCGAGTGTTTCACTCATTAATGACAATGTTGATGGTTCCTGCATGGTGATTTGTTAGCATGAAAGGTTACTAATTGCATATTAATAAAGAGGTACTAAGGTTGCGACGATGGGAAATGGCAATTAAGGAGAGTCTAATTATCGAAAGCGGTCGAGCGGGTTTCAAAATAGGGTTACAAGCCACAATCGTTGGAGGTGAGGGACTGAGGGTCAAATTGTATGTCTCAGAATGTTTTGAGTGAAAAACAAATAACAAGGAAGAGGGCATTATGGGATAGTATAGAGGGAAATTTGTATATTGCGGAAGTCCGGGTAATGTTTGAAGGACACGAAACAATGGAAGTGAAAACGTGAGCCTGCCTATCTAGGGACCGACAATAAAAATAGTGGCTCAAGTATGGAATAGAGAAACAACTTGGCAGATTTGTTTTTGCTAATATATTGAAACTTGTAATATATATCCCATTGCATGGAAAGATATTTTCTGCATGTCTTTGGGCAGAAAAGAGAAAATAAAAGAAAATAAATTCTTTTAAATTCGAGGAGTCGAGCTTCATTTGAATTTCATTGTCTCGTCGATGCTTTGATTTTTAATGACGGTTTGTATGGTTTTTTTATGATGAAATATTAGCATTAAAACTTGGTCATTTCATACTTCGAAAGAAGTGAAAAGGTGGCAGGTGTAGTAAACAATGACTAAGAATTAGAGATTTCATGAACCCGCTAACCCGAGGATCCGCGAAAGAGATTCCATGAAATGGGAAAGTATGGAAAGCGGTCATACGAGCTTTAGAATTAGGGTTTCAATGGTTCCCTAGGAGACGAGACTTTCTGATGTTCAAACTGTATGTCTCGAAAATTGAGTGCAAAATGTGTACCATGTAAGAGGAGATGATATGGGAGTTCGGCGGTCAATTTGTATAAGGAACAATTGTGGGAGTTCTCCTCGAGTCTTTTTATCAATAATGAAATGTTTAAGGTTTATGCATGATGAAGTGTTAGCATTAATTCTTTCCAATTGATTATAAAGAAAGAAGTAGGAAGGTGGCGGGGACAGGGAACAACAATTAAGGAAGGTGAGAGCCCGAGGGTCAAATTGTATCTCTCGAGAGTGTTAACTGCATATTATGGCATGAAAGTGCATTCCTGTGGACAAAATGTATATCAAAGAACTTTGGGTATTGTTTGCTAGTCGCTGAACATTGGAAACACAATGTTGAGCTCTCCAGTCCAGGAACCCAAAATAGAAAAAGTTTCTAAGTATGGAAGAGGGAAATGATAGGCCAGACTCGATACACAATAGAGGTACCACTTCATGGAGATACAACTAGCTTGGGGATAAGTATTGAAAAGAACGATGGATGGTCGGGCTCCTTAGGGTGCATTCCACCAGACAAATTATATTTCGTGGAACTCTCGGCACGGTTTGCAAGTCACAGAATATTCAAAACACAATTTTGATAGCGTCAATCTGGGAACCCGTATTCGAAAAAGTGTCCAAGTATGGAATAGGGAAACGATGGGCCGGAGTTGTTTTGCTAATATATTGGAATTTGTAATAGCTTTTTCCATTACCTGCCAAGATCTTCTCTGCATGTTTATGGACAAGGTTTATAGGAATGTTTAGTCCTTGAGGATTTTTCTTATTAATGATGATATTTACGGTTTTTTCATGATGGCATCTTATCATTAAACCTTTTTTGTTTCATATTTGGAAAGAAGTACAAAGATGGACGACACATGAAACAATGACTAGGAACTGGAGATTTCATGAAACCACCAACCCAAGGATCCAAAATAGGGTGAAAAGGTCTCCGTAGAAGATGTGAGGCCCCGACGGTCAAATTGTATCGCTCAGAACATTTGAATGCATAAAGTGTAGCACGGAAGAGGGGACGATGTCAGAGTCCAGCAGTCAATTTGTATATGGTGGAGGTCTGAGTGTTATTTGTAGGTCACAGAACAATGGAAGTTAATTTATAGGCAGGAATAATTAATGATTATTGGGAATGGAACGATTGTCGTGGGGATGGAACATAGCCATAAATGGTTTGAAACTTGTTATGAATTCGGGTAAACTGAATCTTGTGAGTTGGAGGATCCCAGGTTAGAATTGTAGATCATAGATTTTTTTGGGTGCAAGATGTATATCATGGAACAGGTGGAAAATTTTGGCTAAGTATATAAAGGAACAACGGTCGTAGCAACAAATTGTTTGAAAAATTTGTGAACCCTGGTAGAGTGAATCTTGTGACTTCGAGGAGTCTGCAGTGGAATTGTAAATCACAAAAATTTTGAGTGCAAGATGTATATCACATAACAGGAAGTAACAAAGTTTGAAAGCGCCAACTCGACAATCGCGGCTGTAAAATTGGCTAAGTATGGAAAGGAACAATGGTCGGTTGGATTCGTCATGTGAGGATATATATGGAGATAAAAATATGTCAGCCCGCCAACCCTAGAACCCACTATCATAGAAAGGAAACTAAGTATATAACTAGAAAGTGATAGTAGACAGCAAGAAGAAAAGGGAAAAAGGGATAAGTATCTCACATAAAACATATATTGTTCATTTATTAATGCTAATCTTTTTGAACCCCTCATCAATTGCCACTGGTAATATCATAAATTGCAGATTATGGAATAAGGAAGATAAATGTTGGATATCACAAAACCAGGACCCAATTGTGAGATAATTGGCTAAGTATTGAAAGGAACTGTGGTCGGTCGGGCTCATGGTGTGAATATATAGATAAACATGAGCATCTTCCAATCTATGAATCCATGAGGTCGTGATCATAGAGATAAGACTAAATATAGAACCACAAAGGGATAATAAAGGGGGAGAAAACATGGAAAATTTAAAGAGAAAGGTGTTTATATTTATTCCAATAGTATTCATATTAATGTATATTTATAGATTATTTCTGGTCCAAATGTAAAACATCTTCCAATTTGCAGGATGTTGTTCGGTTTGCAAATTTCGTTGAAACCCATAAGCAATAGAAAGAGAATATATATATATATATGATGCAACATTTTTTATATACATGTATATTATCAAATAGATGAAGATGCAATATATGAAAAATATTGAACAGGAACATGACATGAACATTTGAGTTGCCTTGTTGAAATAGAGTCATTAATTCATTCTATTTGCATGACCCGAAAGAATGAAAGCAGGATGGGTTCTCCCATTTCTTTCTTCAAGTATAGTGTGGGCGCCACATAAGTAAGGTCTATGACAAATTATTCTTCCATGTAAAATGTAAGGAGCGAACATAGTATCCTTTATTTAAATCGAAGTGTTGGGCAACAAAAATAAAATATTTTCGTCCATGTTTAACGACACAAAAAAAGTACAAAATAAAGTAAAAAACAATACCATAGAATGGAAAACACCATACAAAACCTCAAATATTATATATTCAAATAAACTGGGTTACAAAATATAGCTGATATTCTTTTCCATGATAACTGTGATTGGGCCTGCCACTGACAAAAAAAAACAAATATGTACAATAATGAAGCCTATGGACAGTCTTTTATAGATTTCAACTTGAACATCAAATGCTTGATTCGTAAAAAACGAGTTGAATATCAATTTCGGGTCTTGGACTTCATTGGTGTTGCCAACTAGATCTATCCCAACTTTTTGAATAGCTTGTCTCTTCTAGATATGGCATTCCTGCATTGGCTGGTTATTCAACATTCCATACTTTGCTAAGTGTTAATTTCCATCTATTGTTGAAAACTTTGGGTGTAAGGTGCCTTCCTTGTAATGTTCCTAGTCATTGACATTTGAGACAACTTAGAGATGCAATTTAGGCCCGATTCAAAGACGAGGGAGTGGTTTTATGTGGCGTCAGCTTTGTGGGAAGAAAATCCTATTAGCCAACAAAATATGAGACAAAAAAAATCAAGTATGTTGTGACTACTATTCTCCCTGTATTCAATCATATGTTTGGTTGAAAAGCATGCCTGGAGATTTTATGCTAAAATTCTTTGTTTTATTGTTATAAATTGGAAGGGACGTCCAAGTCAGCTCCAAAATGTTCCTCTGTTCAAGTACATAGCTTATTATAGCATAACAAATCTAGAAAGTGTATCAAGTGTTGCAGACCACATCAGAATATACTTTCGTCATAGGGGTGGTAGACATCACGGCTCACAAAATGGTCTGGAATATTCGAAAGTGACGTTCAATATTACTCCATGCTCGAATACACTCAGAAGGAAATTGTAAAGTTGGATACTCACGAACATGAGAAACTATATGAATGTTTGAATAAACATTCTAAAATTATATAACGTTTTATTCCAAATTTGCAACATACTTGACAGACAACCAATTTCTATGTCAAAAATTGTTGAGAAACCTCTGGATGTAGTAACAGACTCGACATACAATCAAATTTTGATCACTACTTATACTAATGTCAAGTGTAAGAAGTCATGATTCAAGGCCCCAGGTAGTTTCACCTTCAGGCATTTACACTGGCGGTGATCCCAGGCTCCAGATAGCTTCGGCTTCAAACATTGACACTAGCGATGGCAATGTAAACAATGTTATTGATTGCAGTGCGGGAATGTGGTGAACAAGAAGGGTTGTCATTATATAAGCACTTAGATTGCACGATTGTCAGACCTGCAAAGAACATCGACTTTAGTGTTTCTTTCTCACGAAAACTACAATTTTTCTTTGAGTACAAAAATCTTTGGATGTTGGGTGTCCTGTGCGATAATGGCCTTGAAATTAAGTACATGTCAAACATCTATTATCTGGCATTGCAGTGTTAATGCAATTTCCATAGTGGAAGACAACTTGATTGCATTGGCACAAGCAATATTAATTGTGTGATCAATTAACATCCTTAGAAGATGTGAATCCCAAACAACGGATATAGATTTTCGAACAAATGTGTGTTCAAAAAATGCATTGTTCTATATTTTAAAAAATAAGAAATTCTATTTTTTGAGCAATATTTTTTTTTTTCAAATATCGGATCCACTGCAACAGAAGAAATGCATTTTCCTTATCCAAAGAAAGTAAAACAACATGAAGATTGATATTAGGTGGAAACAACTCTGAAATACATCACTACATTAAGGTATCTTCTAAAGAATGAAATGAAATGATTACATGAAGGTGGTAGTAAAAGGTGATTTTAAGAAACCAAATCATTACCTGAAGACACAAAACTTCTTGCAGAAGGTGATAGTATAAAGTAATCTTCAGAAAGTGTTGCAAAGTCCATAATCCATAATTGCTTCCCATTAAATTTTCCCAGTTACATGTCTATGTAGGCATTAGAAACTTTTGAGAGCGTCGTTCCCTAGTTTAATACCCACCTTCAAGTAGGAGGAGAATATTCATGCAAAGAGGGACAAGCTCATCAACCCAGATGCAATCATATGCATAGGAATAGTGGAAAAAAATGTACAGTAGAAATATAAAGTTGATTGTTTGTGGAGTCTGTTACTACATCCATAGGATGGTGAATAAACTTTGACAATGAATATGACTTTCTTTCAAGTCTATTACCACACCCAGAAGTAGCTCAACAAACTTGAAATAGAAAATCCTGTAATTTTAAGATGTTTATTCAACTACCCATATTGTTTCTCATGCTCGCGATGATCCAAATTTATAATTTCCTTCTCATTATATTCGCGAATGGAGTAATATTTTGCGTCATTTTCGAATATTCCAGACCATTTTACAAACCACGGTATGTGCAACTCCTCCGACGAAAGATAAATTTTTGTGTGGTCTGCAGAATTTGATACACTTACCAAATCTGTGTTGTTGGAATAAATTGTATACTTCAATGAAGGAGAATTTTGCAGGTGACCTGAAAGTCCCTTCCAACTCCCAGTAAGAAAAAAAAATAAGTTCAACACACAAATCTTCAGACATTCCTTTCAACTAACGAAAGCATAGAATACAAGGAGAACACCAATCACAAGATACTTGATTTTTTTTTTGTGTGTCTGAGTTTCTGTTGGCTAACATATTTTTTTTTCACTCAAAGATGGCGTCACATAAAACCATTCCCTTCTCTTTCAATTGGGCATGAATGACATCTCTAAGTTGTCTCACATTTCCATGACTTGGAACACTACAACAAAAGCACGTTAAATCCCAACTCTTCAATGATAGAGATAAATGGGAATAATATTTAAAATGAATGCTAGAGGATGATAGTATAATATTCCATACAATTTGGTTTAATTCTTTTTAATGGCATATGCCCTGAATCTTTTCTCTTATTAATGCCAATAACACGAGTTAACACTCCCCTATGCAAGAAGATTCTCAAATATGACAACCTGTAATATATGCACAATATTAAAGAGTGACATGACATGAAGACCTCATTGGATGAAACAGTTGTGGATGGAAACATGGTAGTACCATATTTCACTATTACTATGATGATTCCTTTAAAAAACTAAAATAACAAGCACTTTTTGCAAATTCAAAATTGACGTAAACAAATTATGAGATCCCATAATATTTGCCTCTTAATGTGTTTTAATGGGAGATGTCCTCGAACTTTCCTCTTATTAAAGAAAATATTTTTGAACCTGTCTGGTGGGTTGTCAATGGTAAAAGCATAATTAATGTGCATTGGGAAGGGAGAAGGGTAATGCTTTTAAATGTTTATGAACCTGAGAGTGCATGAACCCACGAAACTTTGAAGACTTGACTAAGTATGGAAAGGCAGGTCAGACAGATGGAGTCATCGTATATAGAGTCAAACTTGCGAGTTTGAGGAGTCTGGAGTTGAATTGTAGAGCATGGAATTTTTTGGTGCAAGATGTATACCCCAAACATGGGTTACCATAGTTCGATAGCACCTATCTGCAAACCTGCGTTCAAAAAATTGATGAAGTATGCAAATGAATGGCGGTTGGTTAGACTCATGATGTGAAGATATAGATGGAGATGATGATTTGTCACATCGCCACACCAGGAACCCATGAGCACAGAAACATGACAAAGTATAGAACCAGAAATGCATAATAAAGGGTAAGAACAAAAGGGAAAAATGACCAAGTTTAGAAGAAATTGCCTAAGTATGCAAACAAATGGAGGTTGGACGGACTCGTGATGGGAAGGTATAGATGGATGAAAATGTATTGCAACAGGCCTGTCAATTTATGGAAGAATGCAACTGCAAAACCAAGACCCACCGGTGAATGGAAAAGGATAGAAGCCAACACTTGTCCCACAAACTATAACAACAGGTCCAACTACAAATGCAGGACCCCAACCTTGCAAAGTTGAAGCAAACAACAACAACCAACAAATAACAAACCAGTGAAGAAGAACCAAAAGGCCCAACTGCAGCTGTAGGACCTCAACCCTGCAAAGTTGAATCAAACAAAAATAAGTAGCATCCAGCGAACCAAGGAGAAAGCACCAACCAATTAACCAGGAATGTCGGTGAAGAAAAATATTGGCCAAATTCACTACACACAAGATTGTATCAAACATTTCAGAGGAAAAAGTATTGTAACACATATGTTAAGAAAAAATTTCATGTTTTGAGGCCTGTCAGGAAAACATTATTTAAGAAAGGTTCAGTTTACATGGTTGTTATTTTTCAATAATGGGAGCGTTCAAAATCCTCTTGTTGTCCATCTTTGTATGTGATTACTATGACTAGGGAATCATGACTGTAATGTTGTCTTTGTCTCATCCCTGATCGCCAATGTTCGACACATAACCTACCTCCATCGCAGTTATAGTAACGTATAGGAAAAGGAAATCGTATTTTTCCCCCTCACACAAAGATGTTCTAGAAGAGGATTTTGACTCAGGCATCCTCGACAGTGAAATTTCTCACCTACAAACTGCAAATAGCAAAGGAAGCTAAACACGACACCGAAACCTACTCGTCGATGGGGAATGATAGAAGGCCAAATCCAACCGCAGTTGCAGAAACCCAAGCGTGCAAACTGCAACAAGACCAAATGGAAAATAAGAACAAGACCAACATGAAAACAAGAAACCAGTGAACAAGCATGGAGCAAGCATGGACCACTGAACTAGTAATCCCCTTGAAGAAGGTGCAATTTTCATGGTTGGTATTTTTCATTACTGGGAGCGTTAAAAATCCACTTGCTATCCATATTTGTATGTGATCACTACGACCAGAGAAGAAGGACTGTAATATTGTCGTCGTCTCTTTCTTGATCACTAATGTTNAGAAGGTGCAATTTTCATGGTTGGTATTTTTCATTACTGGGAGCGTTAAAAATCCACTTGCTATCCATATTTGTATGTGATCACTACGACCAGAGAAGAAGGACTGTAATATTGTCGTCGTCTCTTTCTTGATCACTAATGTTTGACACATAACCCACCTCAGTCGAAGCCACAGTGGCATATAGGAAAAGGAAATTGAATTTTCTCCTCACATAGAAAGATGTTTTGCAAGAGGATTTTGACTCAGGAATCCCCAACAGTGTAATGTCTCACCTACAAACTGCAAATAACAGAGGAGGTTAAACATGACACTAAAACCTACCCGTCAATGGGGAACGACAGAAGGCCAATTCCAATCACGATTGCAGAAACCCAAGCGTGCAAATTGGAACAAGACCAACAGGAAAACAAGAACAACAACAATAGGCGAACAAGAAACCAGTGAAAAAGCAAGGAGCCAACATGAACCACTGAACCAATAATGTCGCTGAAGAACAATATTGTCCATATTCACTACAGAGAGAACCCAACTCAATCCGAGCCACAGTGGCGTATAGGAAAAGGAAATCGTATTTTCTCCTCACATACAAAGATATTCTGCAAGAGGATTTTGACTCAGGCATCCCCAGCAGTGAAATGTCTCACTTGGAAAATGCAAATAGCAGAGGAAGCTAAACATGACACTGAAACCTACCCGTCGATGGGGAATGACAGAATGCTAGTTCCAATCGTGATTGTAGAAACCCAAGCGTGCAAACTACAACAAGACCAACAGGAAAACAAGAACAACAACAACAAGGGAACAAGAAACCCATGAAAAATCAAGGAGCCAACATGAACCACTGAACCAATAATGTCGTTGAAGAACAATATTGCCCATATTCACTGTAGAGAGAACCCACCTCAATCGCAACCACAATGGTGTATAGGAAAAAGAAATTGTATTTTCTCCTCACATACAAAGATGTTTTGTAAGAGGATTTTGACTCAGGCATCCCCAGTAGTGAAATGTCTCACCTACAAACTGCAAATAACAGAGGAGGATAAACATGACACCGAAGCCTACCCGTCAATGGGGAACGACATAAGGCCAGTTCCAATCGCAATTGCACAAACCCAAGCATGGAAACTGCAACAAGACCAACAAGAAAACAAGAACAACAACAACAGGTGAAAAAGAAACCAGTGAACAAGCAAGGAGCAAGCATGAACCACTGAACTAGTAATGTCGTTGAAGAACAATATTTCCCATATTCACTGCAGAGAACATTGCATAAAACAAAAAATATATATAAAAAAATGGAGGAAAATGTATTGTAA
Organism: Picea sitchensis; assembly: GCA_010110895.2. NCBI lineage: Eukaryota > Viridiplantae > Streptophyta > Pinopsida > Pinales > Pinaceae > Picea > Picea sitchensis. The sequence continues at coordinate 21,291 of SNQJ01S0047056.1, read as the reverse complement.
CAAGCCTGTTAAGTAAACATTTAAGTCTGTGAGGCCTCTTAGGTAAACATTTAAGTCTGTGAGGACTATTGTGTAAACATTTAAGAAAGAATGCAGTGTGGCAGCTCTGTTACGTATGAAAAAACATTTATTATATTATTTTATAACAATAAAAAAGAAAAGTAACAATAGTTCGAACAATATATGAAGTGAACTAATAAAAACCTCACTCTCTATCTTCAAAACATCGGATATCCAAACATTTCAAGAATAAAAGTAAAAATTCATAAATATCGTATATGATCAAAACCTTGGATATGCTAACATATAAAACATTGGGAATAACAAAGATGGCAATAAGATCATCAATCTGTTATCCAATCAGATCATGACATATATGGTATTTTTTTATTATATAAAAATCAATGTTTTTAGTTCCCTAGATCCAACAATAGATATTATGCAAATATTTTTGGTCAAATGACAAACTAATATGAAGTCAACGAATTATCGATCGCTATAGTCCCTCTATGCCTTCGAAAGAGACTAATAATATCCTTTCCATTTTAGACACTAATAATACTATGTATTATTATTGCACTTGGGTTTTGTGATGTCCCATTAGCATTCAAATTTTAATTTTGTAATACATAATATTTTTCTTTAATATTATTTTTTCAACTTTGATATCATAATGTTGATAATTAATCTTTCTTTAAAATATTATTAGGTTTCATTTACAAGCCATCATCAATCCACTCACTCTTTCATAAGTTTTCGTTGAACAAGATTTTAATGAGAAACATTGTTGCTTGTGAACATTTCTAAGGATCAATATTTTTAAGTCTGTAAAATTTGGAAGAATAATTATAGTTCCTTAAAGTTTAGTTTGAGTTGTTCATTCAATTTATTTAATGCTATGTTTTGTGTTTTATTTTAATTTTCTTGTTATTTACATAAAAGTAAAAGTTGTTAGTAATAATAATGTCTTTAAATAAAATATATATGAGATTTCTTCTCATGCAATTTAATTATATAGTGTTATTTCCATGTTCCATCTTTGATTTGAAGCAAGGAAATTTTACGAGTGAGCATTACCATGCCTTAGACAAAGAACATGAATAAAGGAAATTAAGATATTTACTAGTGATCACTACCATGCCTTAACAAAGAATATGAATAAAGGTAAATAAGATATTGAAGCTGAAATTTTACTAGTGATCACTACCAAGAACATGAATGCCTTAGACAAAGAACATGGATAGGAAAAATTAAGATATACCTAGAAGATGAATAAAACTTAGATGATACTGTTGAAGTCATACTTGAATAAAACTCTGTTGAAGTCATACCTCCATATATCATAAGTAATCAAGAGGGTGTATATTAGTTGTTTATATTCCCTTAAACATTAGCTAGAAGGTAGTAAGTCAATCCAAGTAGTAAGTAAATCCAAGGTTGCTTCATTGATAAATCCTACCTCTTCATTAGGGTATTTGTATTCTATTTCTATATCCAATCATTTGATTAGTCAAAGTAGAGGCTTTCTTGCAATCTTCTTGTGTTCCATAAATCTAACTAGAGAGTAATCAAATGAGAATCGAAATCCAAACATTATGTTTTTTTATAAGTACATAATCAAAATTTGATGTCGAACATGATATTTGACTAAATCCCGCACCCATGGGTTTAAATTCATAATCCAATATAGTTTTTAAACATAAATTGTTTAAACTTAACTCAGTGATTCAGACAAATATACATATATAGAAAGATTTTCAAATAAAACATTTATAAACCTCCAAGATTAAGAGAGATCGAATTCGTTCAAAGCCCTTCAATGGCGGGCACTTTCCACATTGTAAGCAGAGCAGAGGACGAGGTAGCTAACGACTACAATTGACTCATAACTAAATCTCAATATGCGGTGATAAAAGAAATCTTCTATTACATTCTTACAGACTATCGTCTGGTCTTTCTTCCGATCTGTATTTACCATGCCAACGATCTATCATTAGTGAGCAGCATCTTCACCCGCGGTAGAAACGATCTGTGTGTTAATGGTGGAGCTTGAAGCCACGTCCATTTCTACATTGGCCAAGATCCATGGATGATCTACATCATCCCAATCATCACGTTTAAACAGTAATTTAGTACTCCGCCCATCATAAACAAAGTTTGGATATCAAGAAAAGTCAAGAAAATAATAACTCACTCAAGATTTTATCGCAAGAAAATCGGCGCGTGCTGTCCTTCTGCAACATTCCAAGAACGAGTTCCTTTGCGGAATCGGATATGAACCGGCCACTGAAATTTGGCTCTGTATTTTGTATTTGGTCATACGTGACCATGGCATCCTCCTCTGCATAAAAAGGTATCCTCCGAAAGAGAAGAACATATAACACCACTCCTGCGCTCCATATATCAACCTCGTACGAGTACCCATTTCCACTCAACATCTCTGGAGCCGAATATCCCAATGTCCCCACGTTATCGTTGATTACAATTTCATAACCTGTAAAAATAAATAATCCATCAATATACTACGAGGGACTCCAAAATTTACAAATAAATCTTCAAGAAGATTTCTGCAACTTACGATTACAAACCGCCATATCAAAATTTCCAAGTTTAAAAACCCATGAAGAGGGGTTTGCATTGTTTGCAGTGTTTGATATAAAAATACTGGATGGTTTTACGTCTCTGTGAATGATTTGCCAAAAGTGGCAGTGTTGAAGGGATTGGACAAGAGATTGGATTATTCTGGCTGCTAGTCTCTCAGAAAGGACGCCATGGTCATGAGCGTCGATAAAATGCTGGAGATCTCCTCCATCACATAGTTCGGAAATCATATAGACATTCTTCGACCAGCCATATTTCCCCACCCGTTCCTGCTGTAAATGTTCTCTGCACCTCAAAATTCCTGGGGGTAAACCTCTCTGCAACCTGTGCAATAAATTTATCTCACGCACTGCATTAGCCGTAGCGGGCATCTTTTTACACGCGTATTGCTCTCCTGTTGTCTTCTCAATGCACTTGTACACCACTCCCGACCGTCCTTGACCAATCACCTCCCGAAACTCATAATGCTTCTCCACATGACCGTCTTCATAGTCATCCTGTCTGCTCCAACAACGGGCCAAAGATTTTATCGCACGCAGCATGGTTTCAATGTCCGAAAAAAATTTAACAGCACGGTTCGTTGACAAGTACAGTTCTAAAGAGCAGATCAGAGAAATTTTCTCGAAGCTAATCTCGAACCCACGAGTGGATAACGAGAACCAGGCAATATCAATGACGTATGATATATGAAGCTACTCGGTTGTGCCTGGAAGAAGAACCGCTCAAGATTTGAGAGCGGAAGTGGGATGGGCTTCCGAGGAAACAACTTAAATAAGTTAAATAGATTGTAATTTAATTTAATTTGAAATATGAATACAAAGAAATGTAATTTTAGTCATTATTGAGATATAATAAAAATTATAAATATGATATTTATAATTTTTATTTATTTATGTGTAAAGCAATGTTTTGTGGCCTAATATGATATAGTTCCTTGTACTCCTCATCTGTTTACTAAATGGGCTGTTGACATTGATGATGTCCCAAAAGGTCCTCTTACTTCTAGTTGTAGTTAAAGGTGATGAAAATCTATAAGAATGAAAAGGGATCTTTCAATTAACATATTGAGTATATGGAGATTTAAATCTTACATCCATTCTCACTAATGGATCATATATATTGAGGTATTGTGTTAGTTTTACTCCCTACATATTAAGGTATTGTGTTAGTTTTACTCCCTACATATTAAGGTATTGTGTTAGTTTTATCGTGAATTAGTTTTCTCATTTGTATATGGGTATGTGCAAGCATGTGTATTTTTGTAAATTAGTTTTCTCATTTGTATATGGGTATGTGCAAGTTAATGATGGTCTCTCAAGATGCCTTAGTGGCAATGCAAACATGCAAAAATAGCAATATGTTAAATTGGAGGGATTATTCAAGGTACTTCTACAAAGAATTTGAATATGTCATAAGATGATGAAACCTAGGAAATTGAATTAGATTTCTGAATTTGATTTCTAACAATGGTATGCTATTTTTTTAGCAAAATATAAGGTATATGTCTTTGTTAGTGCACATGTTGAGTACCTTAATGATGAAATTTCATTCCAAAAACTTCTATAATTGTCGAGAACCCATTGATCTATAGAGGAGTGTATTTTTTGGAAATTTATAATATCAATTTTATTTTTTTAAATAACGAAAGTCAATATATCCTTGAAATTAAAACAACTTTTTTAAATAACGAAAGTCAATATATCCTTGAAAGTCAAGCTAAGAGGGTCTTAACATGATGAAAATATTTTTTTGAGATGGTTAAGCTTACAAAAAGATATAGCAGAGGTATGTATTCTAGGATTTTGATATATGCAAAGATAAAATTAGATTAAAAATGGTAAATAATATTAATTTAAATATATATATATATTTGGAATTTTCATAGTCGACGCTATATATGTCTCTAGATTTGTCAAATTGTGTAGCCTATAAAAAAAATAACATTAAAAACAAATATATAGAGAGGTATTCACCAAAAATGAAGTTTTTTTATCAATTTGTAGACCAAACCAATAGGTTTGTCATCCCCAACCTAAATGCGAGGCAACCAAGTCGGCATCCATGTATGCTAAATTTGTCAAACCTGCCAAAAAAAATTGAGTTCTAAATAGTCTGTATGGTCTAGGAATCCACGTGCATTCCTAAAGTTTGTGTGCATTCTAAAATTTTGTGCGCATTCCTAAAATGGACATGCTTTATTAGGAACAAGAACACTCACGTTTTCTTGTTAACGCTAAATAACTCTCTCTCTATCTCTCCCTCTCTTTCTCCCTCTTGTTCTCCCTCCCTCTATATTCAACTCTCTTTTTGACCGCTATCTCTCTCCCTACCTTCATCCTTATATCTCTCTACCCTCTCCCTCTCTTCCCCTATCTCTCCAACTTCCTCCCTCTCCCTCCCTCTTTTTCTCTCTCCCTCCCTTCCTCAATCCCACCCCATCTCTCTCTCCCTCTCTCTCCTCCCATATCTCACTCTCTCCATATTTCCCTCTCTCTCCTCCACTCCCCCCCCTATGTCGCTCTTTACCTTTATCTACCTCCCTCTCTCTCCTTGTCTCCATATCCTTCTTTTTCCTATCTCTCTCTATCCCTCCTCCCCATCTCCCTCTCTCTCTCTCTCTCTCTCTCCCCTCTCTTGTGCTCTCCCCCACCCTCTCTCTATCTCCCCACTATCTCTCGCTCTCTCTTGTGCTCTATCTTCCCATCTTAACAGACAAGTTGAAAGAGGGGGAGAGTAATTATAAAGGAGCCTAGGGAGTGTAGGAGAGGGTTAGTAGAGAAAGACACAGAGGGAGGGAGGAAAGAGGAGGTAGAGAGAAGAAGGATTTGAGGCTTATTATCTTAATTTATTTCTTTTTCAAGGCGTTGGGTACTTATTCTGAGGTTTTGTTTTATGCTATTTTGATATTGGTTCTTAACATTTGGTATTAGAGCTAAGACAATCCTTGACCAGTTCTTCAAAAAGTCTTCTTGGAATTTGCGCTACAACCTTTTTTCTGGAACGTTTCAAGATATGGAATTTTTATGGTGTATAGGAGACATATAGAGATAACTTAGGTCAAAATTTCATATCTTGGTTCATTATATTTTTGGAGATGCATTACGATTTCAAGTTAGGTTTTTGACTAGTCATGAAACTAGTCTCAAACAAGTCCTCTTGTATATTTTGCTCCCAATTTGTTTTGGCTTGATTTCAGGTTCTAAAATATTTACAGTACGAACGAGGAAAATTGAAGTATCTTTTGTACAACTTTCATTCATTTATTCATTGTGCTATGAAATTTATTCCCTAATGAAATTAACATTTTGGGTTGTCCATATTTTAGTCTAAAACATATTTTCTTGGGAAAACTGTTCTATATGAAGCTACAGACCTAAAACATCTGTGAGACCTATTGCATTGGTTAGGGTATGGACCAAAGTTTTAGTTTTACAAATTTGTATTTCTAAAATGAAGAAAATTACATGTGGCAGTCCATACAAGTTGGCTCTTCTGAAAGGGAAAAAATCAGCACATCATGGGAAAGTTATCATAAAATTCTGTTGGAGAATCCAATATTAGTCTAACCTATAGGGGTTGGAAAGAAGACACATTATGATACCTCAGGTAGAAATTTTAGAATTATAAGGGTCAAAATGGAATAGGTATAGTAGAAGGTCATTGTATAGCGGTCTCTCCAAATCATGGTTTTAAAGAGGTGTGTTTGTTTTTAGGGTACATATAAATAGAAGATTCAATTGGGGTGATTCCAAAGGTGGAATAAAGTGGGATAAAGGAGTATCACATAACTTGGGATAATCTTAGGGTTTTGTAGGTACATATGTATTCCAATGTCTCTAAATGTAAGAGTTATTAATTACTTGTCAACCCTACAACCCGGGCATTGTGTGGTTCTTCCATGTACCTAGTGTATATCGGAATGCCTCTTTTGAACGGTTGTACATTAGACAATACTGTTATAGATTTGAGCTCCCATGTACCTTGTGTATATCAGGAGACCCCATAGAATCCACAGAACCGGCGGAGTAAACCATTTGGTCATATCGTTGCTATAGTACACCGAGAACAACACTCAAAGAGATAAATCTCATGTACCCATGCATCAGATGGTATGGCTAAGGGTACGGTCTAACATCCTTAGTTAGTTCCCTGAGAAATTAGGTTGAGTAGTATTATTGGACCATATTAGAGCTATAGAACCTAACGCTCCTTTCATGAGGACCCAACTGCCTAAGTCAGTTAAAAATTCCTACCTTTGCAGTGATACTTGGCCAACATGCACCAAAAGGGGACTTATACACCAAATAAGCCCTCAGAAATTCCCTGTTGGACTCTTGATGAAGGTGAATAAATTAGCAGGACATAGATGATTTACAAAGTAAGTAACAAAATATTAACTACAAAAGGTTGATGGATTCAATTGAATCTAATATTTAAGTGATAATGGATACTAAGATCGATGGTTTAAAAGGGGAGATCATGGAAGGAATAAAAAAGTTGCTAATAGGGAGGCCACTTGAAAGTGACAATGTCAAGTGAAATTCATGATGAGGAAAAAGGAAGATGAATCAAAGGCGGAAGCTCCAACTTTGGGTTGGATACCGACCACTTTCCTAATATCAGTCTGAGGAAGTTTTATGGAAAGTATCCAATCATAGATACTCGATATGGAGAATTTATTCGATCTACATGATGTACCACACACACAAAGGTAAGAATTATGTCATTATATTTGGGAGCCAATCAATTGGTGTTGTATCGATGGATTTGTTCTCACAAATCCACTCGTCGCTTAAATTCGCAAGGACATAGATGATTTACAAAAGAAGTAAGTAACAAAATATTAACTACAAAGGATGATGGATTCAATTGAATCTAATATTTAAGTGATAATGGATACTAAGATCGATGGTTTAAAAGGGGAGATCATGGAAGGAATAAAAAAGTTGCTAATAGGGAGGCCACTTGAAAGTGACAATGTATCCCGTGAAATTCATTATGAGGAAAAAAGGAAGATGAATCAAGACTGGAGAAGCTCCAACTTTGGGTTGGATACCGACCACTTTCCTAATATCAGTCTGAGGAAGTTTTATGGAAAGTATCCAATCACATGGATACTCGATATGGAGAATTTATTCGATCTACATGATGTGCCACACACACAAAAGGTAAGAATTATGTCATTATATTTAGAACCCAATCAATTGGTGTTGTATCGATGGATTTGTTCTCGCAAATCACTTTTCCCTTGGAAAATTTTCACGGAATAAATGATAAAACACTATGAGGATACACGTATCAATACCTTCTTCAACCAATTGATAAATCTCAAGCAAAAGGGTTCAGTTGTGGAGAATATTGAGAAATTCCAAAGATTGAATATAAAGGTAACGAATATTCTAGATGAGAACTTGATTGATGTATTCATAGGAACTTTAAAGGACAACATTGAACATGAGGTTCTCCTTTGGGAACCCAAATAATTGGACAATGCGTTCAGGATGGCCAAAAATGTTGAAAGTAAAAATATGGCTATGGCTACTAGAAGGACCACTCCTAACATCTATCGAGAGAATAATGTTCCTTATTATAAAATAGCTCAACCTACAAGGTTGACACCTTAACAATTGGAGGAAATAAAAGAAAAATGTTTATTCTTTAATTGTGACAGCAAGTACAGTAAGGGACATAAGTGTGGTGAGAAGAAATTACTCTGCATAGATTGTGAAGAGGAAGAAGAACAATAAAACGAATAAGAACCATCTCAAGATGAAAAAGTAGAAGAGATTTGAATTGAAGAGTTGACTCCACCATATCATGTAATGCATTGGCTGGAACTAATACTCCTCAAATCCTCAAGATCGAAGGATATATCAATAAGAAAAAGGTAATAGTCCTAATTGGTTCTTGTAGTTATCATAATTTCATTCACTATAAATGAGCCAATGCTCTCAATTACTTTATATATCCAATGCCAAAGTTTCAAGTAGTGACTGCAAATGGATGAACTATCAATTTCTCAGGAAAATGCTATAAGATCAATATTACTATGGGGGAATATGAAATAAATAGTCAAATTATTTCTATACCCATGGGTGTTTTTGATGTCATACTAGGAGTCCAATGGTTAAAATCATTAGGAAGAGTGGATTTTAATTTTCAATAACGTTTCATGAAATTTTCATTGGAAGGAAGGGAAATTGAGTTAAGGGGTATCACATGGAAACCTAGTAAGGTGACAAGCTCTAATCGTATGATACAATTATTGAAAAAGGGGCATCTGGGTGTAATTGTACAACTATTCTCACTACATGTTCAAGAATCTAAGCCATGTATTCGCCTATATCTCCAAGGGATCATTGGTGAGCATTCCAAAGAATTTGAAGATATCCCCATAGGTCTTCCACCCACTCACAATCATGATCATGTTATTAACCTAATTCTTGGGAGTGTTCCTCCTAACATCATGCCTTACAGATACCCTTATGCCCAAAAGAGTGAAATTGAGCGTATGTTTGAAGAAATGTGAGAGGATGAAATTATTAGACCTAACCAAAGTTATTACTATGCACCGGTGGTAATGGTACTCAAGAAAGAAGGCCCATGGCATATGTTTCTAGATTATAGAGAGCTCAACAAGATCACCATTAAAGATAAGTTTCCCATTACCGTCATTGATGAATTTTTATATGAACTACATGGAGAAATCTACTTCACAAAGTTGGATGTTCGTTCAGGGTATCATCAAATTAGAATGAAGGAAGAAAATATCCCAAAATCGACATTCCAAACTCATGAAGGCCATTGTGGATTTTTTGTCACGCCTTTTAACCTTACAAATGCACCTTCAACATTCCAAGGTTTGATAAATTGAATTTTTCAATCCCTTACTTTGAAATTTTTTGTTAGTATTTTTTTATGATATACTAATATATATCAAGTCTTGGGAAGATCATGTTCAACATGTTGACAGGGTGTTGCAACTAATAAAGGAGAAACAACTATATGCAAAACCATCCAAATGTTTCTTTTGGGTGAAGGAGGTAGAGTATTTGGGTCATATTGTATCTCATGAAGGTGTCAAGGTAGAACCTAACAAGATTAAGGCCATGATGGACTAGACAATTCCCAAAACATTGAAGAATATTAAAGGATTTTGGGGTTTGATAGGTTACTACCACAAGTTTGTTTGGAAGTATGGAAAAATAATAGCACCTTCAACAACATTAACTAAGAAGGATACATTTTCATGGACTCTAGAGGAAATTCAATATTTTGAACAAATTAAAGAGGAAATGTGCAAAGCTCCTGTATTGACCACACCAGACTTAAAAAAAACCTTTATTATGGAATGTGATGCCTCAGGAAATCGCATTGGTGTTGTTCTAATGCAATAAGGAAGTCCGCGTGATTTTGAAAGTTGACCACTGAAGGGAAAGGACTTACACAAACCCATTTATGATAAGGAAATGATGGCAATACTACATGCATTGAAGCAATGGGGACCTTAACTAATAGGTAGGCACTTCAAGGTCAAAGCAGATCATGACAATCTTAAATAATTCTTGGAACAAAGGATATCTTCAAAAGAACAACAAAAATGGGTGACCAAGATGTTGAGTTATGATTTTGAAATCATATACAAAAAAGGGAAGAAATTTTTTGTGGCAGATTCAATATCAAGAAAGGATGAAGATGTTGAGGCATTTCTCTGTTCTATTTCGATCATCCAACTTGATTGGATAACAAAATCAACGGAGGAATGGGAGAAGGAAGAAAAAGTGTGGACTCTCATTCAAAGGTTGCAGCATGATTCTAGTGAATTAGATACATTTACATGGAAACATGATTTACTATGGTACAAATATCAATTATATTTATGTATTAATGACCAACTCAATCAAAAGGTATTTTTAGAATCGCACACCTCTCTGGTAGGAGCGCACTTAGGATTTTTGAAAACCTATCACAGGGTCAAGAAGGAATTTTTTTGGGATGGCCTTAAAACTGATGTTCAAAGTTTTGTGGAAGAATGTTTGGTTTTCAAACAAAATAAGGTGAAAATAATTAAGATCCGAGTTGTTTTACAACCATTATCCATCCCAAGTCAGCGTTGGGAGGAGATTTCCATAGATTTCATCATAGGGTTACCAAAGTATGAAGGAAATAGTGTCATCATGGTGATTATTGATAGACTGACCAAGTACACATACTTTTGTACACTCTCTCATCCTTTCAAATCCATTATAGTTTCCACCGCATTCATGGAGATAATTCAAAATATACATGGAATCCCAAAGATTATTGTAAGTCACAAAGATCCCATCTTCACTGAACATTTTTGGATAGAATTATTTTCTTGTTTGGGTACTCAATTGGCTCATATCTCATATTATCATCCTCAATCTTATGGGAAAATTCATATAGTGAACAAATGTATATAAGGCTACACTTGTTTCTTTATCTGTGATAAAAAAACGTAATGGTTCAAGTGCTTACCCTTGGAAAAATAGTGGTATAACACTTCCTTTCATATTTCAACAAAAATGACACCATTTATGGTGCTCCATAGATATCACCCATTGTCCATCACTTATTCTCTAAAATAAAAATATAAGGTTCAAGTAGTGAAAGATCACATCGATAATCAACAAGAATTTCTCCAACTCTTAAAGGACAACCTGACCATGGCACAAAACCGCATGAAACAACAAGCAGATAAAAATCATAGTGAAAGAAGTTTTGAAGTAGGAGATTGGGTATTTTTAAGACTACAACCATACAAACAAATGTCCCTCAAGCAAGATAAGAATTATAATAAATTATCACCACAATACTATTTCCCTTATAAGGTGTTGGATAATATTGGTACTATGGCATACAAATTGGAGATGCTTGCATCTTCGTGAGTACACCTAGTTTTCCATGCTTTATGCTTAAACAAGGTTAAAGGTGTCAAGATCCTAGTTCAAACTATATTTCTAGAACTTGACGAGGAAGGGAAAATCATATTAGATCCTTAAGCTCTCATTAAAACAAGAATTCACCAACTAAGGAATAGATCCATTTCAGAGTATCTCATTAAGTGGAATAAACTACATGCTGAAGATTTGACTTGGGGAGATGAGTCGTTTATACAAAAGCATCCATAATTACTCAAGTGTTGCGGAAAACAATGGTTTGAAGGGGAGGGGCATGTTAATCCGTAAATAGTGGCACATTAGCCCTTAATTGGGGAATATTACATTAATATTTCTATTTTATTTTTTGCATCTTCCATCCATTAGTTGTAATTGTACCTTCTAGTATCCTATATATACAAAGAAAACCTTTTAATTTTGAATCATCTTGTAATTTTGAATTCATATGATGTGTAAGGAGGTGTCCCCCTCAAAGAGGCTTATTATCTAAATTTCTCTCTTTGTCAAGGCATTGATTTCTTATTGTGAGGGTTTTATGCTATTTTGATATTTGGTTCTTAACATAATCCCTCTAAGTTTGGGCTCCCTTTGAGTCTACACAACCTTCAGAGTTGTTAGGGACGGGACCTAATCTCCCTAACCCCTCACGTAGGTAGAGTAATATATTTTCCATGTAATAAAGGTTGATATTAATTAGGCCTTGTAGTAAGGAAAATAAGTGAAATGTAAGAATACCTAATAGAAGCTTCTGCTTCTAGAAGGATATTCCTCTAGATGTATCTTTTGGCTAGATATATTTGGTACAAATAAGATTCGAGGGTTTGAGAAGTTTCTGTTGATAATTGTTGTACTAGAGCATTTCTCTATTGGAGGTTGTCCCATTGAAGATACAAGTGAACATTGTTTCCTATAACTAAAGGCATTATTTTTGTGTTGTGGTTTCACATATTGTGTTTTTACACTGTTATTCTCTGTAGTATTTATGTTTTTGTTTATTATAATAGTTTTGGTAACTTACAAGTGGTATGAGAGAGCACTTTCGTTGGCATGAAATTGTGGGTGATTTTTTCTAGGGTAGAGACGTATTCTGACATCTTAAATCTACAAAGACTTGTCATTCAATGCATAAATCCATGATAGGGGAAGCATACACATAGGATATACAAGTGGCACTTGAGTGTGCATTGTTGGCCACCCTTGTAACCCCTGTTGGTACCCCTTCGAGAGGTAGTGCATCAGACAACACTTGTATATGGAACTGCCTAGATATTTTGTAGCCCTCCATAGATAAATGAATCATCCACCCCACTGGTATAGTTCCACTAATAAAAACTCTCATGAAGATACTCTCTAGTACCTATGTAATTGGGTAGTAAGGCTAAGGGTACAGTCTACCCTCCTTAGTTGGTCACCTGAGATATTGGGTCGAGTATTATTTTTCAACCCCACATGTATGTCAGAGAGCTATAGCATAGGGAAAAACCTTGTCTATAAAAACCCTAAAAAACCCTAACCCCTCAGACACAAACTGCACAAAAAGGGAATAACCAATATTTCTCTTGTTCATAATTTGGTATTTTCGACACTTCTTTTTCCCTATTAAGAATTTGGGCATTCTAACACTGTAGTACTATTCATATCAAAGTATAACTCCACAAGAGTTTAAAAAATAGTATAGTGGTCCAACCAACACACTTATTTGGGACCTATCACATTGGATTCCTCTCTTCACCCTGTTTATTATGGTACCGATCATTTTTAATAAAAAACAATTAGTGAACCTGGCCACTTTCCCAATAGCCTTATGTGGACCCTATGACATTGGATTCCCCTTTTCTCCTTGATAAACGTGGTACCTATCACTTGTCACCATTATTCTTAGTGGTCCCACCCACTGTGATAGAATATTTCCAATGTGGACAAGTGAAACTTCCCTTGCATTACCAGATAACTATACCAAGACAAAAACACTACAAATGGACACTAACCTCCCTTTAAGATAATTTTAATCAATCATAAAGAGAGAGGGAGAAAGGTCATGATGTACCTTTTTATGAAGTTTTTCCTCGTTGCTTCCAATCTGTGAGATTTATATTCAAACCCCCCTAACAAAACTTGATAAATGCAATGGGAAGCGAAGCTAAATGACTATTTCCTACTCTAGTTGATTAGGTAAAACAAATTCATTTATGAAGATTAAAGAAACAATATAAAAGAATATTCAAGAATACATAAGATTGAAGGAAGTAGGAAAAGTATATTCAATGAGAACCAAAAATAGAATACTTAAAGACCATGATTGATGATGTAGCATCCCCTCCAATCTCTCCTCATCCATCCCTTGCATGAATATACCAAGATCAAAGTGATGATACTCTGACGAATTACCTCCCCCTTCACCTTCGAAATACCTTCATCATATATGCTTCAGAGGCACAMCGACCTTGAGAAAATGAAGGATATGGTTGAGGATATGGATCCTTAAGGTTTGCAACAAATGCTAAGGGGAAGCCATAGCATGTGGGTATAACATAACCAACCCCATCCTAAGAGTGTTGGCCCATAGAATAAGGTGGAGGATCCTCATTTCCCTCTTGTCTTATCAATTCACTTGTACACCACTCCCAACCATCCTTGACCAATCACCTCCCCAAACTCATAATGCTTCTCCACATGACCATCTTCATCATCATCCTATCTACTCCAACAATAACCCAAGGATTTTATCACATGCAACACGATTTCAACATCCTTGAAACGATTAAAAATAAAAATTTAACAGTTCATTAACAAAAACATTTCTAAAAACAAGATCAATTTTTTTTTATCAAAGCTAATCTCAAACCCATGAGTGGATAAAGAGAATTAGGCAATATCAATGGCGCATGATATATGTAGCTACTTAGTTGTGCCTAGAAGAAGAACTACTCAAGATATGAGAGTGGAAGTGGGATGGGATTGTGAGGAAACAAGTTAACCAACGATATCTAGTTATATCATCTCTTACAATTATCGTGATTTCAAATGGTCCTTATAAAACTAATATTTGAGGAGACTGGAAGGAATGGTTGTTTTTAGTATCCAGTCATATCATCTCTTACAATTACCATGATCAAACCGTCCTTATAAAACTACTATTTGAGCTAATGGGGAGGAGTGGTTTTTTTAATCCAGACAACCAACAATTGTTTCAAGACCTTAACATCCATGTTACGGTAAACTCTATACCATGGCATACCCACAAGATTTTATGTTAAAAGATAATTTCGGATAATATATGATTAGAGTGAAATGCATAATAAGAATAAATTCAATAGATCTTATTTAACATGTTTTTAAATAAATTGTAATTTAATTCAATTTGAAATATGAATACAAAGAAATATAATTTTAATTATTCTTGAGATATAATAAAAAATTATAAATATGATATTTATAATATTTTTATTTATGCATAAAACAATGTTTTTTTGGGCTAATAAGATATCAATATATATTATTTTAAATTATTTCATATCAAATTAAATTTAATACAAATTGTCACATGTAAAGTGTAATTTTCATGATACATCAAAATGAAAACCTCTCATTTGTGAGAATTGAATTTATATGGGGAGAATACCAATATTTCTTTCCAACGACTTGATTTAAACTCAATTCACACATATACCAGTATTTTTACGTAAGATCAACATTGAAATATTTTTTATATGGGAGACATTGAAACACTTTCTTTTTATTAATATTTTTTTTAAATACTACTTGTCAATTCTATGTTGATTATCAGATTTTAGAAAGTGTCATTAAGTACAATAAATTGTAAATTTCTATTTTGTTATTAATATTTTTTTAAATACCACTTGTCAACTCCACGTTGATCATTGGATTGTAGAAAGTGCCATTAAGTACAATAAATTGTAAATATTGGTTGCAAGTGCACAGTGGAAGCATGAATTGCCACATAGTTCCTTGTACTCATCATTTGTTTAATAAATGGGCTGTTGACATTAATGATGTCCCAAAAGGTACTCTTACTTTCATTTGAAGTTATAGGTGATGAAAATCATAATGAGAAAGGATATTTAAATTAACATCTTGAGTATATGGAGATTTAACTCTTATTACCATTCTCACGGATGGATCATATACATATTGAGGTGTTGTGTTAGTTTTACACCCTATATATTAAGGTATTGTGTTATTTTTAATCCCTACTCTCTTAGGAGGTACAATTATTTTTAGTCTCTCATAAGGTGGATTTGTAGAAGCACGTGGAATCATTACTGAGGATTTTCATAAAGTAGTTTTCTCATTTGTATATGGGTATGTGCAAGCTAATGATGGTCTCTCAATATGCCTTAGTTGTTGAGATTTGGGTACCTTAGAAAGTTCTCCCATTGTATTTGTGAGTCTCTAAACACAAAGGGGGAGATTGTTACCTTTGTACTTTATCTTTATGTTCTAATTTCACTTTGACTTAGGAGATTTAAGTCAAAAGTGATTTTTTGTCATTTCAGACAAAAGTGACATTTAATTCACTTTGTGGGTGAATTAAAGGACATGAGGAAAACTAAGGAAATTTAAGAAAGTGGGTTTTCTAAGTGAGAATTTTGAGATTAAATCTCACCCATTGATTAGAAATGGCTAGATTGAATCTAGGCCATTGGTTTTTTA
The DNA here is from genome assembly GCA_010110895.2 of Picea sitchensis. NCBI lineage: Eukaryota > Viridiplantae > Streptophyta > Pinopsida > Pinales > Pinaceae > Picea > Picea sitchensis. Next base: position 5,095 of record SNQJ01S0047056.1, on the reverse strand, counting down.
GGTTTGGACAAGGAGAGGCTAAAGGAGGGAAAAGGGTAAGGAACATGCTCACTTTTCACTTGAGAAATTTGAGCAAGGAGAGGAGGAGAAGAAAAACACTTGGTCACATTTCTTGAGAAGAGGAGGGCACATGAGGTCAAGGGTTTCAGGAAAATCCATTGAGAGGGTTCTAGCTTCCTTGAAGAGATTTCATGGAGGTTGGGTGCTAGCTCGTAAAAGGGCACATTCTTAAACAAGGGGATGCACAATCTTGTGGAAGGGTGCATCTAAAGAGAAGAGGTGAATCAAGCTTAGGAGATGGTGAATCCTCGAGGAGGAGGCTTAATTACTTGGATTAGGGACACTCTAGAGAATGAAATTGCAAGGGTAAGTAGAGGGCACATACTTGTGTGGATAATTTTCTAGAGGAGGGGTGCACCAGAGCTTAGTGTGCACTAAGCCAAGGAGGGAGGAACACTTGTGTAGAGGGTGCAAATGCCAAGGAAAAGG
>SNQJ01S0047055.1:17124-35473 GCA_010110895.2 Picea sitchensis | reverse complement strand
CTAGGAGGGAGTGTTAGTATTATGGTAGCCGTGGGAGGTATTTACCCCCATGTGTGAACCTGACAAGAATAGAAGACTCCGGAAAGGAAGAGAAACCCTAATGAGTTGGTTAATAACCTTAGAAGCCTTGTCGACTCAAGAAGATAATTTATATTAAGCTATTAGCCTCCAAGAGAAGAAGTCGTCCAAAATTAATAATAATATACTGAACATACACATACCCAGAAAGAGAAGTAGGCCCCAGCAAACTGGTAGGATTACTATAAATACAGGGTGCCAGTTCTCATTTGACAGCATCTCAGGACTGCAGTTTTCCCAATTGGTGCACACTGCAGTTTTAGTTGATGCGCAGGTTTGGAGGAGGGTTGCAGCTGCAGCTGCAGTAGCAGCTAGGCTCAGTATTGGCTTGAATATCTCTTGGCTAGGGTTTGGAACATCTCATCAGTCTTTTGTGATGCGTTATCCTTGGGGATTGATGCGTTACTCTTTGTTTGGCTATCTAGCCTAGGGTTTGCTTCCAGAGGAATTCTTAGGTCAAGGTTAAGGTGCTCGGAGGGAGGCTTCGGCCTGTGGTTGGGTGAAGAGGGTATAATCAATGGTAAAACGAGCAAACCATCTTCTATATTCTAACAGTTGGTGCTTTATGGTGGTTATTGGTGTCGTCAGTAGATTGGTGTCTACGAAGATATCTAAGAGATTGGTGTCTCTTTATAAGTTGGTGCTTAGGGGTGGCAATTTTTTTCTCTAGTACATTCATGTATACAAATATCTATTAGAGTAGGTTGGTTCCTATAAGGATTTGTACGAGTGGGGATAAGTGTCTCTATCAATTTAGTGGCTACAAATAATTATAGAGAAAAAATTTGTGGTTTTCTCTTGGAAGGGCTTCCATGTAAATATTTGGTTCCATGTTTTACAATTATTAAATCTCATATGATATTGTTCTATAATGGTTTATGAATGTTTGAATAATAAAATATTGTCTTATGTTGATTCACANTACAAGTTTTTTCTCAACAATTGGTATCGAAGTGGCCTCCTTTGGAAATAATATTTCCACTTGAAGGTAGATATCGAGATAGGGCATGATTGGTCAAGAAGGTTTCTCCACAAACAAGGCTCTATTGTTTGATAGAAAAAAACAATTCCTTATTGAAAAATCATTTATGACTGGTTATGCAACCCCAACATCTCAGCAATATATGTGGATAGTAAGAAGCCTAGTAAAAAAAAAGCAAAAGATATGAATACCATCTTATGTGTTCTATCAAAATCTTAGTTTTTTAAGGTGATGCATTGTGAATCAGAAAAATAAATTTGGGATAAGCTTCAAAATGTAAGATTCCAACTAGAATTTTCTCCAAAATTTCTATATTTTTAATTGTGTCTTTCGTCAAACACTTCAAGAACAAACTACAAAGCAACAATTTTGATACCTCTATAAAAATTCTCTCACTGATATTTGTATTTTCCCCTAGGTATGAATGGATTTACTTTATTTGGAGGCTCTTGTATTAACACAACAATTTTTAAGTGATGGCATATCATGACACAACTTGGTTATTTAATAGCATGGGTACATATTAAACAATAACATTGCCTAGAACAATTGTTGCCTTTATTTATTCAATAACATAAATACATAGTAAAGATCACATAACCACACATGGTAATATATGAAGTAACGTGATTTATATCTCCTGGATTCAACCTTCTCAAATTTCGAGTGTATGTGAATGGACAAGAAATGAACAACAACCAAGTACCTTGAATCTATAGGCCTATAACACCCTTTTGATATAGAAATAAAAGAGATAGGTATATCTAATTGTTCTAGAGAAAGCCACTCGATCCCAAATGCTAATGAATTCCTCCACAGAGTTAACACGACTTTCCCAATGTCCAAATAACTTTCCAGTAGTGAGCAATTACCCCAAAATTGAGGTCGCCCCTCCAGTTTGCAAATTGATGTCCAAGGTTGATTTCCACGCTACAATATCATTCCAAAATTAACAAAATAGGCCAACAACGATCATCTCGGCCCCCATATGAGTAAGTGGCTAGGTCAAGGGAGAAATGTGCCCAACACAAGAAGGAATGCGCCAGGGTAAGGGAATAATGTACTAACCAGAGAGTAAACTCGTCCCACATTGTCCAACTTGACCCCACAAGATAGAATAATGGTCAAAAATAAGGAAACTCAACCTTCATGATCTATTCGACCTCTTTGACAGAATTAGTTTAGCTACCACCACTGAAACTCAACCACAATGAACTAAAAATGTTTCCACTAAACTATCGATGCAATCAATGAAGTTCAAGAAAGAAATATGGATGATCCCTTCTGCAAAATATCTAGGGTGTATCGTTGCAACTCCGAAACCATCAAATTCTCGAGGGTTTCCTCAAACCTTAGACTCTTTCCTCAAGATCTCTCAAAATCTAATTTCCAAGTGAGTGAATGCAAGAATGAGGGGCACCTTCTCTTTTCCCCTCATTTATTTCTTCATGGAGTTATTTCCCACTCACTTTAATTTTTAATTTTCTTTTAAAGTTCGTTTATGCTTGCACACTTTATAATTTTTAAGTGACTTTGTTTTTCCTAAGACCCATGCCCCCCTTTTCCCTCTTCACTTTATAAAGTCATTTCCTAGGAAAAAGTTGAGTTTCCTAGGCAATTTTTTTGAATTAGCCTACGGGAACCAATTTAAGCTAGTCGAACCATTCATTATGCCACCTAGGCCAACGAGGACATTAAATTCCTCCCCACATGAGATTTCTTATACTCAAGCAACTATAATCTAGGATGCTTCAAGATATCCTCCCCTTCCCAAGTAGGGTCCTCGGTACATATATTTTTTCATTTGATCAGGTACTCTTTAATGCTCATGTTCCTTAATTTATGCTCTCTAGTCTCCAACACCTCCTCCGGAATTAGAATCAATTTCCCCTGCTCATACAATGGTGGAAGCTCTATATAAATAAAAATATGTTGTCCCACTTCCTTCTTGAGGCAAAAAACATGAAATACATTGTGTATCTTACACCCCTCTAGAATCTCTAACTCATAAGCTACCTCTTCGACTCGCCTTGAAATCTTGTAGGGACCATAGAATTGTGGCTTCAATTTCTCTCCCCCTTTCATTTTCAAAGAGGATTTATGTATGGTTGCAAGTGGAGGTATACCAAGTCTCCCACCTCATAACTGCACTCCACTTTATGCTTTTCGGTGTAAATCTTCAGCTAATTCTGTGCCATTGGCAGATTATCTTTGAGAGTTTGCAACATTTCATGACTCTCTTGAATCCAATCTTTGGCTTTGGGTCCCCAGTTGTCCCCAAATGCTCGATCCAGAAAGGTGGTGGCATCATAATCATACAAATATGTGAAAGGTGTCATCTTGATCGACATGTGATAAGTGGTGTTATAGCAATTTTCACCCAATTGAAGCAATTTGATACATGTCATTTTTTTCTCCGATACATAATTTCTGAAATACCCCTCGATCCACTTGTTCACAATTTCGGTCTTCCCATTAGTCTAAGGGTGATAAATGGTACTAGGAGTTAATTGTGTCCCTATGAGTCTGAACAATTCCTTCCAGAATCCCCCCATGAATATGATATCGCGATCGTTGACAATTGTCTTGGTCAGTCCATGCAGCCGAAATATCTCTCGGAAGAACAATTCAACTACTTGCGTTTCATATTAATTGGATGATATGGAGAATAAATGGGCGAATTCATTAAGCCTTTCAATCACCACATAGATACAATATTTCCCCTGAACCAGAGGCAACCCTATGATAAAATCCATCGAAATGCTTTCCCATTTTTGTTCTGGAATGGGAAGCATTTGGAGCAATCCTCTTGGGTGGCTATGTTCCATCTTGTTTTGCTGACAAATGAGGCATTCCAATACAAAATTCAATACATCAGTCTTGAGACCCTTCCAAGCGAACCTCTCTCGAATTTGTCTATAAGTCTTCAGGTATCCTTGATGACCTACCAAAGGAGAAGTATGTGTTGCATGCATCATTTTGTCCTTCAACTAAGATTTTGGTACTAAATAGATCTTTTCCTTATAATATATGATGTCGTCAATAACCCTGTACTTGTCATAGAAGACCCAACCATCAAGTATCTCACAAGCAAACATATTTTTGGAGTATTCTACCAATAGAATTTCCTTCCATTCCACTGAAATCTCCATGAGAGAGAGAGTGGGTATCCTAGATAGCGTGTCAACAACCACATTATTTTTTCCATTCACATACTCAATCTCAAAATCATAGGCTTTGATTTTACTGATGCATTTTTGTTGCCGCTCAATCAACTCCTTTTGCTCCATGAGAAACCTCAAGCTATTATGATCGGTCTTTACCTTGAACATATTCCCCACTAGGTACTACCAGAATTTGGTCAAAGCATGCATTATGGCCAACATCTCTTTGTCATATATGGAGTAATGTCACTCATACTCTTAGAGTTTGCAGCTCTCAAATGTTATGGGGTGACCGTTTTGCATCAATACAGATCCTATCCAAATTCCCTAAGAATCACACTCCAAAACAAAGGGCTGAGTGAAATTAGGTTGTGTTAAAACATGGCATGAACTCATCACCTACTTCATTTTCTCGAATATCTCTTGGGCCTCCTCTACCCAAACAAAATCCCCATTTTTGGTGAAATTAGTCATTGTCGTTGTAAACTGTTAGAATACCTTAACAAATTTCTTGTAATAAGTCCAAAGACCAAGGATTCTCTTCAATTTTGTCACATTCCTAGGAGTTAGCCACTCACTAATCACCCTGATCTTTTCTAGGTGCACCTATAGCCCATTCTTCCCAATCACGTGCCCCAAGTAGAGCATCTTTGTCATACCAAATTCGCACTTGGATTCCTTCTCATACAATTGTTGACTCTCTATAATACTAAGTAATCCATCTAGGTGTCGCATATGATCTTCCCATGTTTTGTTGTATATTAGGATATCGTCAAAGAAGACAAATAAGAACTTCCTCACCTACTTATGGAACACATGATTTATGCACGACTGGAAAATGGAAGGGGGCTTAGTTATCCCGAATGGCATGACCAAAAACTCATAGTTCCCATAGTGGGATCTAAAGGTTGTTTTATATATGTCCTACTCTCGTACCTTGATATGATGATACCCTGATCGGAGACCAATCTTCGAGAGAAATTAGCTCCCCTGAGCTCATCCATTAATTCATCAATGATGGGTATGGGGTATAGATTCTTTATTATCTTCTTGTTTATGTCCATGTAATCAATACACATCCACAAAGTACTATCCATCTTCTTCAATAAGACCACGGAAGAGGCAAATGGGTTGGAACTAGGGTGGATGTGATCCATTTTCAACAATTATTTAATGTTTTTTTCAATCTCATCCTTGTAAGATTTAGGGTGTAGATATGGTTTTGTGATAACTGATTAGAGCCCCTCTTCTAGCTCTATGATATGATTAAAACCTTTATCTGGTTGAATGCCAGGAGGAATGTCACTAAATAATTTTTTATGTTTGTGAAGTAGTACTTGTAACTCCTCTGGAAGTTGTTGCAGATGATCAGGTGGCTCTTTGTCAGAAAACAAACACTCTACATCCCACTATATATCACCATGCCTCATAACTTCCTCCATGTTTTTGGATGACACAATCTTTGGTGGGTACTGGTGCATGGCTCATAGGACCACTTTATTTCCATCTGAGCCACTGAAATCCATCTTGATGGTCCTTTGATCCATAGTGTATCTCCCAATAGAGTAAATCCATTGAACACCAAACACTACATTGGTATTTGGTATATCCACCACAAAGAAATCAGTTGTCATTGAGTAGTTTCCCATGGTTATTGTGAGCTTGGGAATCCACTTGGTGCAACTCATCTGACGACCTCCTAGTATGACTAATGTGAACCCATCGAACTTCTCTATCATAATTCCTCTCCTCTCGACCATGTTACAGTCAATGAATTTATGAGATGCTCCCCAATCGATCAGTATTTTCACCGTGTGCCCTCTGTAGGACACCTCTAACCCTGAAGGTATGATACCTCATAAATCCTAACATCGAGGCCATGACTAGATCCTTAGCCATATCCTTTGAAGAATCCTCTTCTGATGTTAGATGCCCCTCGTCTTGTGTCTGATCCATATCCTCATCCTCATCACTATCACTCTCAGAGTATACCTTGATGTAATGGGACTTTCCCATTCTGTCCTTCTCGACACATCTGTGCCCTGGTGCACATGGCTCCTGACAACTGAAACACAATGTATTTTTCCTAAATTCTCTTTTTGTCTCTTCATTTAGTTTGGTCTTGCTGGTCCAATCTCTTTGAGGTGGTATGATTTCCTTAGTCTTTGGGGTAAAAGTGGGTTTGGGAGGAAACTGGATTTTAGGTACTACATGCGGCATGTCCTGAGCCAAATTGACTCCATCCTATAAAGAGGTAGTCTTTTAGGCCTTGACCCATTGCCATAGAGGCTGCATTTCCCCCTCGACAAAAAAAATCACCAGACGACCCTCTGAAATGTCTGACACCGTCACAGTGACCCTATGAAACTCAGATATATAGGTCTGTTGGATACCTATTTGTTTGATGTATAGACATTTTCCAGTTCGGAAAATGGTCCATAATGCTAATGTACCATAGACAACGAATTCCCATTGTGGTTAACATGGGAAGTGGTCTCGGGCAATCTCTCTTCTTGAGTGTTACTCAAGAAGACTGACCTGCCTTGCTGGAAAACGATTTCCCATTGTGGATAACATGGGTAATGGTCTATTTTGGAGGTTGGCATAGGAAAATCATTTCCTTTGGAAATGATCCGGACAGTCATTCCTTAGGGAAGATTCATTCTCTCTAGGTTGCAGTTTGTTTAGTGCATGAGGAATGGCCCAGGGTGGGGAATAGTCCAGGTTCAACAATCAGGGACAGACATTCCTTAGGGAAGACTCATTCTCTCCAGGTTACACCTTGTTTAGTGTTGGAGGAATGGCCTAGGGTGGGGAATGGTATAGGCCTAGAAATCAGAACAATTAGTCTTCCTTGCTTGAGAAGAATTGTCTAGATAGGTCATCATTAATATTTGACCTTCTGAGGGCAGATTCTCTTCCATATCTCACACATGTGAGTGGAATAATGGCCCAAATGATTCATTTTATATCATAACATTGTTTTTGTGGAAGTTAATATCAGATGATTGATATGAAGATTGTATGATTCTAGACAATATATGTATACTACTATGGTGTATGTGTTCCACTATTTAATCAAGCATCTTTGTGGTACTTTGTGTGGTAGTGTACCACTAGATTTTAGTTGTGTACTACTATGGATAGAAACAATTGTGTTCTATTGAATGATATTGTTCCAATTGAGTTGAATACTATAAACACTGTTGAAAATGATTATCAACTAGATGGATGATCAACGAACAAAGATTTTACAGACAAAAAATGGTTCAGTACATTTACTCTTCTAGATTAGAAGAATGGCTCTTATATCACTCTGTGGAGTGAGCATCATGTCTAATTACTTATATAGAGTATGGTTCTAAGAGATTATGCAGCTGATGACACTGATGGTGATGATGGTGCTCATGATCTAGTCATGAGATAGTCTATGCAACTATGTTGATGTTACCGGGTGAATGGTATGTTTGTGCTCAAGACCATTACGTATAATACCTCCCTAGATAGGGGGGAGTGTTGATATTATGGTAGTTGTGGGAGGTATTTACCTCCACATGTAAACCTAACAAGAATAGATTATTCCGGGAAGCAAGAAGAAACCCTAATGAGTTGGCTAATAACCCTAGAAGAAATGTCGGCTCAAGAGGATAAATTGCATTAGGTTATTAGCCTCCAAGAGAAGAAGTTGGCCAAAAGAAATAATATATATTGAATAGAAAGATACCCAGAATGAGAATTCAGCCTACGTAGTTAGACAGATTTACTATACATACAGGAGGGTAGTCTTCATTCTGGCAGGCAGTCTCAGATTTGCAGAGAAAAAATTGTGCACACTGCGGTGCCCATTTTTGTGCACAGGTTTGGAGGAGAGATGCCATTGTAGCTACTACAGCTATAAGATCATTTTTGTCTTGGAATATATCTTGGTTAGTGTTTGGACTATCTGATCAGCTCTTGTTGGTGTCCTATCCTTGGGAAAAGGTGTGCTGCCCTTTGTTTGGCTATCTAGCCTAGGGTTTGCTTCCGGAGTGATTCTCCATCAAGGTTAAGGTGCTCGGAGGGTGGCTTCGACCCATGGTTGGGTGACAATAGTGATATTTTCTATGGTAAAACAAGAACATCCATTATATTCTAACAAAGGTTACAACACTTGGACCTTAAACATGACCAAAAATGTTTTCTTAGCACATGCTTTCTATTTAATGAAAAAGTAACAAAACATTTACTGTTACAAACAAAAAAAAATTATTTTTGTTGTGATAATGGAAGCACATAATGAATAAGAGATTAGATTCAAGGAGAATCCTAAGCAAATACCCCCTGAAGAACCTAGAAAAAATAGTGAAGGAGGTTCTACTACCTAGGTTAAGGAAACCATGAGAAAGTTTATTGTAGAACTACAAGTATTCAAGGCAGATAATGAGAAGCTAAAAAATGAACAATAAGAAAAACATGAAATAAATGAAGTGTTGCTACATAGCATAGTAACAAAGAAGATCATGAAGGACAATAAGGAGGAAGAAGAGGTCAACAAAAGGGCCTACACGAATTCTGGTCCTGAAGCGGAAAAATGGGACAACTCTTCCGAAGGCACACCATCAACAAAAGATAAATTAACCATAGAAAGAAAGAGGAAACAGGTGGACCATCTGAAGGGAGAGTTTAAGAAAATCAAACCGTCCACCTTTGATGGGGAATTTAGGACGAGGAGGCTAAAGCATGGTTATTATACCTTAAAACGTATTTCCATATCTACAACTATTCCAGCAACATGAAGGTCATAATGGCCATCTATAACCTCAAAGGAAAGGAAATTATATGGTGGCACGACCTGAAGTTGGCCAAGGGCCTAAAGGAAAAAAATTTGGAGTGGTCGGATTTCAAGAAATACTTTAAGAAACAATATTTATTTGAAAGTTACTATGAAAGAAAAACCAAGGAGTTTTATGAGATACAACTTGGTCAAATGACTATGGATGACCTGATAAACAAACTCCTGGAATTATTAAGGTTTGTACCTTATATACGGGAGGACAAAGTAAAAATCCAACGGTTCCTAAGATGTTTACCATAGTCCTATAAAGACAAAATCGAGTTCTTCAACCCCAATAACTTAATTGAAATCTTCAGGAAGGGAAGAATGTGTTATGATCAATACAAACAATGGTCAAAATTTCCCAAAGCTTGGAAAGACAAGAAGTAAGACAGAATGAGCCAGTGGAAGAAGGGATATCAGCTAGCCCATTTTCGCAATGTAGGAAAAAGTTTTCCTAGAAAATATTTTGACTCCAATAACCAGAAAACCCAAGGAGGAGGTAAGCGAGTTAATCTGAAAAACCAAGAAGTTTTGGGGACAACCCCAGAGAACCGTTAAAATAATGGGAATGTGGAGAGACTCACTTAAGGAGGAACTGTCCACATTTAACTTCTGCAGCCAGGACTATGGTTCAAAACCTATAGGAAGCCTCTACAGTGGGAGATGAGGGAATATCTTACATAGGATCAATGCAGTCGTGGATGGGAGACAAGTTGATCACCAGTCCACTATAGTGGAAGTTGAAGGTAAAGTTAACAATAATCTCGTTTCTATTTTAATTTATCCAGGGGCTAGTTAGAGCTATATTTCTCCTCGTGTAGTGGATTCAAATAAAATTAAGAAAATAAGACATGCAAAAGCTTGGCTAGTACAACTAGAAATAGGAACAAAAAGAAAAGTAATTGATTTCAATTTTTACTGTAAGTTCAGTTTAGGTGGTAAAACACAAAGATAAATCTGAATATTCTACCATTAGGGTCTTATGATATAATTATTGGAATGGACTGGTTAGAGAGACCTAAAGCAATTTTGGATTGCTATGAAAAAACACTCACTTACAAAGAAAAAAATGACACTGTTAGGATAGTATAACACATACAAAAACCAATCTCAGTTAGGCAAATTTCAACAATGCAATTTAAGAAGTGCATGAGAAACGCTTGTCAGATTTATGCTATCCAAGTGACAAATATGTTGGAAAAAGAAAATAAACCTAGCATAGAAGATTTTTTTGTCTTGCATGATTTTATAGATGTGCTTATTGATGAAATACCTAAACTGCCCCCAAGAAGAGAGATAGAATTTTCTATCAATCTACTACCTGGTTCATCTCCTATATCTAAGGTGCCCTACTGAATGAGTTTACCCGAATTAATAGAGTTAAAGATTCAACTACAAGAACTATTGGACAAGGAATATATTAGACCAAGTGTCTCTCCATGGGGAGAACCAGCCCCTTTTGTTAAAAATAAAGACAAAACTCTAAGATCGTCCATTGATTACAGACAGTTAAACATAATGACTGTTAAGAACAAATACCCCCTACCTAGAATCAATGATCTATTTGATCAAGTAGGTGGGGAAAATATTTTTTCTAAGTTGGATTTAAGATCTGGTTATCACCACATTAGAATAAAGGATGAGGAAATAAGTAAAACAACATTCAGGACAAGATATGGACATTATGAATTTGTTGTTATACCATTTGGTCTCGCTAACGCGCCAACAACATTTATGTGTTTAATGAACAACATTTTCAGTTAGTACTTGGATAAATTTGTTTTGGTATTTATTGATGATATCCTAGTGTATTCTAAAACATAAGAAGAACATGAAGACCATCTAAGGATAGTATTGCAAACTTTAAGAAAACAGAAACTATATGCTAAATTCGACAAATCTGAATTTTTTCAAAAGAAAATAAAGTACCTAGGACATGTAATATCTGAAGAAGGTATTGCAGTTGAACGAGAGAAAATAAGAGCCATCTTGGAATGGCCTATCCATAAGTACATAGAGGACATTCGGTCATTCTTGGGAATCACCGAGTACTACCACGGATTTATAGAGGAATTCTCTAATATTGCATACCCTATCACATCACTACAGAAGAAGGTTACCAATTTCAATTGGTCACAGAAGTGTGAGGACAGTTTTAATAATTTAAAGAATTTTTTAACAACTGCACCAATTATAAGGGTAGCAGACCCGGATAAAGACTTCATAGTCTCCGTGGATGCGATCAAAGAAGGTTTGGGAGGTGTCCTCACTCAAGAAGGGAAAATTATTTGTTACGAGTCCCAAAAGCTAAAAGAGAACGAACGAAACTATGCCACTCATGACTTAGAGTTAGCAGTTGTCATCCATGCATTAAAGATGTGGCGGCACTATATAATGGGTATAAAATTTATGTTGTTGACTGATAACAATGGCGTGAAATTTATTTTTAGTCAACGAGACCTTAATGCAAGGAAAGCAAGATGGCTGGACTTCTTGAGCGAATTTGATTTCGAGGTAAGACACATCAAGGGTAAGGAAAACAAGGTGGAAGATTCTTTAATTAGAATAATTCATGGGTTGTTTGATATGAACATTAGAAGGGAAGAAAGCGACATGGAGCAAAGGATAAAGGCTACAAGTAATAATGATGAAAAATACATTAAAACAGTGGCAGATTTACAAAATAATGTAGAAAATTTAGACAAAACAGATCTGAGTTTGGAAAAAAATGGTCTACTAAGATTCAAAAATAGATTATACATACTTGATTCCGCTGAATTAACATTAACAGTTTTGGACGAAGTACACAATAAACCATATTATGGTAATCCGGGATAACAAAAAACGATAACAACACTAAGGAAGTTATTTTATTGGCCTAATATGAAAGGTGAGACAACAAAATACTTGTCTAAGTGTCAAGATTGTCAACAGGTGAATGCTGAAAACCAGCACCCAGCCAGTCTGTTGCAGCCTCTACCTGTACTAAAATGGAAATGGGAGACTATATCACTAAATTTTATCAGAGGTTTGCCTAGAACTAAAAAACAGAATGATTCAATTATGGTAGTAATTGATAATCTTAGAAACTCTGTGCATTTTGTTCCTGTAAAATCCACTTATAAAGCTATTAACATCACTGAAACATTCATGCATGGTATTCCTAAAATGGTGGTTTCAGATAGAGACGTAAAATTTACATCTACATTTTGGAAAGAATTGTTTGTAGGGTTAAATACTAACTTGAATTTCATCACAAGCTGCCATCCACAAATGGATGGATAGATTGAATGAGCAAACCAAATCGTGGCAGATATGTTATGAATGTGCGTAAGGATGAAGCCAAGTAAGTGGGAAGACTACCTGCACTTGGCGGAATTTGCATACAATAATGGTTACCAGACCTCGGCTAAGATGAGCCCCTTCAAATTATTGTACAACATAAAGTGTACAACTTCAATTAGCTGGGATAACCTAGTTGACAGACTCATGGTGGGACTAGAAATGCTCTAGGAAATCGAGAATATGATAAGAAATGTACAACGGAATTTAAAAGAAGCACATGACAGATAAAAAAGTTACGCGGACCTGAAAAGAAGACATGAGGAATTTCAAGTTGGAGACCATGTTTATTTAAAAGTAAAAGCCAGAAAAAGATCACTAAAGCTAGGAAACCATTCCAAGTTGGCACCCAAGTTTTTTGGCCCTTTCAAGATATTATCTCGAATTGAACCATTGGCATATCAACTTGCACTTCTTGCAAATATGAAAATTCATAATTTATTTCATGTTTCTTTGTTAATAAATTATGTTCATGATCCTACTCACATGATCGATTAGAACATGGTGCATGTGGAACGTGAAGGTGAGTTCCAAGAGGAACCTGTGAGCATTATGGACATGAGAGAAATAGCACTACGGAACAGATTCGTTGCCTAGGTAAAACTGCAATGGAAGCACTTTATTCCTGAGGAGTCCACTTGGGAATTGGAGGGAAATTTGCATAACTCTCATCCAACCCTATTGCGAGAAAGGAACGAACACTAAGGAAAATGTTGTACTTATGGGGGAAAGGATGTAATATAACCCAAAAATAAATTATTATTGAATTCTGAAAATACTTAGGAATTTATTTTCGTGTTTGGTAAATTCAAATTTGGAAAATTATTGTCATTTATGGAAATTCTGAATTTTGGATTTAGTTAATTGCAATTTATTATTTTGACTCTTGGGAAAATATTTGATTTTCCCAACCAACTCTTTGACTATGACACTTGTAAGAAACAAATATTTTTATATTTATTGCTGAGAGACAAATGGAATAGCGAGGTTGGGGTTGAAATTAACTGACCATGACTCCATGAGTGGGGAACATGTTTGAACTACCTCAGGGATGAATTCTATAAGTGGAAAATCAAGAATTTGGGCATTGGCAACCCCTAAAATTTAGGGATTTATAAAGGTGTGAAAATTCCAAAGGAGAAAATACCTAGGCACAAGATGCGTTTGCATATATAGCATATCAGAGGAGGCAAGAGGCTGCCTAGTATGTTCGGGAAGAATAATATCATTTGCTCATTTGAGAACTTCTTTCTGAGTGCGAGGCAAGGAGAAGAAGTGTTTTTCCTGAAACTGAAGAAGGACTATAGCTAAGATAAAGTTCTAGAGTTCTCCCTCATAGATTCATGGTCAGGCTAGGGGGTGAAGAAGAAAGTAGACTGGTTTTTTTGTTCTATGGTTGGGAGGAACTTGGTTGTTCCATTCGTTGTTTCAGTATTGTGTTCAGATATGTTCCTCTACTCTGTTTCAGTATTGTGTTCAGATATGTTCCTCTACTCTTCCGTGGCTGAATTTTCTATTGATTTATAATTGGTAGAATACATTGACTAAATTCTGGATAAATGTCTTATTGATAAATGGCTGATAGATTTCATCTATTAGAGTGAATGGTAGAATAAGATTTTACAGTTGAATTATTCACTAGGTACAGTTGAGAGAATCACTGTGAATAATAGTTGTTGGTGATTATATGAAAGTTTCTTATTCAAGTGTCATACTCGCTGAACCACAATATGAATATAGATCCAAATGTAAATATGTTTAAAGATTTATTATAGATTGTTACACATTGAAGAACGTTAAGAACAAATCTATGGGAAAAATCTATGTGTACCTTTATAGGTCGCAGTACATCTACTCAGAGAAGAAATATTACTCTGATAAATGTAAACTATACAATATATATATATGTGTGTGTGTGTGTTTATTCAAGGGACTATTTAAATTGTACAACTACCCAACAAAGTTTCAGTAATTACCCATACAATTTTTCAAAGTCACATGAATATCTAATAAACAAAAATTATGTATTGACTACTACAGGTATTTTTCCATTAATCCAACTAAATTATGTGTAGCAGAAGATTTTTGTATCTTTCATTCTAGTAATCTCAGAAGCAAGTGTCCAACGACGAAAATACATAAACCATGTTATGTATTACATATTTGGAACAAGACGAAACTCTACACAATATATACAAAAATAATTTAAATGGTGAAATTCATATTTAATATGGGGATTCCCCTCTATCCTTTCATTGATGACTTAGAGATACAAATAACCACTCTTCTTTAAGCACCTAGTATGAATCTAATAAGAGAATAACATTCTAGGGAAACCTGTATCTTTTTAATAAACTTGGATGGGTATCATCCTTTCAATGCGGTGAGTTGGAACTCAAATACCTTTCAAGTGGGGAGCCCTTGTAACCCCAACCTGTCGATCGATCAAGTCCTGCGAGAGAAGACCAAGAAAATCAGTAACAGAGTTATGAAATCAAACCAACAAAAAATTAAATATCAAAGATAAAGTAAATGTTCAAAAATGAATTTATGAATCGACACTTTTTAGTTTGTAAATACGTGGGCATTCACTTAGATTGAATATGACATGGGGTTCCTTTCTCCATCATCTGCACTAAGGGAATCATTCATAACCCGTAGGGAAAAGTGGATTTTGAAGTAGCTAAAGGGTGCCCTCGCCATAGAAACATTGGTCTCATCATTAGTCTTGCAACCTAATACATTAAAAAAATTGCTCTAAATAATTCCAAGTATTTAGAACAGTTGAATATGTAATGCACATAGTGCACAACAAGAAGGGAAAAAGTACACGGTATAAAACATGTTCCACAGAATTGTCGATTCAAATCTCTGATAGGGTTTCGAGATATTTTCCTCTTGTTTAGCTAAAAATCTATAGACTTATGAAACAAAATCAAGAACAGAGTTCTAGGTATGAGGATTTTAATTGCGTTAAGCTAACAAAGTGAGAATTGATAAGTTAACCTCAAGAATTCATAAGAATAAAAGTTTACGCAAGGTAAAACATTTCCACAGAGGCATTACTTTCCCCAGGTCCTAAACTCATGACAGGAATTATGGGACACCAGGGTCAAATTTCTTAAACTTACGTTTTATGGTTTAAAACTCAGTCAAGTCACATAAATCCCTTCATACACACAGGATTGGAGGCGAATGTTGTATAAACGTACCCAGGAATAATTCAAACGAAACTTACTATATTTCAGAAATAGTTTCACGATTTTAACTCTTCACCGTATCGTTATTGGAATACAAATGGGGTCATAGGCCAAACACTAAAGGTGAATATTCAGTCAAAGAGATCCTCTCGGTACAAGAATGGGTAACGTTGTGATTATATATATACATATCATTCCCCTTTTAACCCAAGTTAAATCTGGGCAAGCACCAGGAGGTATACCCCCAGCTTTGAAGTTTGGAAAATCCGAAGTGTAAACAGAGATACAAAACTATAATTGTTTTCCTAACTGATTAGGGTAAAGACTCAAGGAAACCATGACACACACAAACAAACAACGAGACAAACAAAGTTATGCCAAAATCGTGAAACCTCTGAAAGGCTCAGGCCAAGAACTCGTACCTCTATCGAGCTGGGTAAACATAAATATTATAGAACGAAAAGGAACCAAAGATAGAATAAAGACGACTTTATTCTAGTATAACCGAACTAGGTCCTACACTGTGGGGAAACTTTCAGTCCCTTCGGCTTTATGATAGTATAGGACTCCCCATAGGTGTACTCTTAAAGAAATGCCTGTCGCAGGGTATAAGGGTTTTTAGAAAAGCTAATACAAAGATCTTAAAGTGGATCCACGAAAAAACCCTCGATATTACTGTGTATGCCACCAACCTTTAAAAATGATATCTCAAACCACAGAATTCAGGACCAATAGACTTAATAGGAGATAGAGGGATAGTGGTGTGCATGGGGACCTTTTAGAATTCACAAAGAGTTCAGAAAAACAACCGAGAAGAGACTTACCACACATAGGGTGGTAGCCGACAGGTGAGTTCCTTCAAGTCTCCTTTCCGTCCATAAGGAGCCCCAAATCCATGAGTCGGGCCATGCTACCGAGTTTAACATCAGGGTTAGTGTTGCAGCATTTTTGCAAATACACAGAGCCAAAGGTGAATATTGAAACAATGGCATTAGGAAATCCTCCACCAAAGAGATCAATGGAAATAGTGACAAGTTGTACCTAGGCCATGTGATTAGAGTGAGGTGGCAGAAATACAATGGGCATAGTGAAGGAGTGATAGTTCCAAGGGAGTACATTACATAATGCCATAAATGTCTCGGGCAGGGTTTAATTAAGCCATGATAGTCGTATTTATGTCGACCTTACATCAAGGTTATGGCGAATGCAATGAAAGTTAGTTAGGCTTACAACTTAGTATTTTCCTTCAGTTTTGTTAGGGTTTTACTCTTATTGTTGGATTCGTTAGCCTTGAGACATGGTTAATTTAAATGGGAATGGTAAACAACAAGAAACGAGCATGCTGCACCAACTATCTAGTCTCAACCATTCTGATTTTTAACATTTTTACCTAGTGGTGTCATGTTATAAATAACTCGGTTAATGAAGACTTTTCACATATGACCTATGGATTATCAATACATTCAGCTTGTTGATATTATGGTAGCTGCGGGAGGTATTTAACTCCACTTGTAAATCTGACAAGAATAGAATATTCTAGGAAGCAAGAAGAAACCATAATGAGTTGGCTAATAACCCTAAAAGACATGTCACCACAAGAGGATAACTTGTATTAGGTTATTAGCCTCCAAGAGAAGAATTTGGCCAGAAGAAATAATATATAGTGAATAGACAGATACCCATAATGAGAATTCGTCCGAGGTAGTTAGCCGGATTTACTATAAATATAGGAGGCCATTCTTCATTCTTGAAGGCAGTCTCACAATTCCAGAGTAGCACTTGTGCGCACTGCAGTGCCCAGTTTTGTGTGCAGGTTTGGAGGAGAGTTGCCATTGCAGCTGCTGCAGCTAGCAGATCGTGTTTGGCTTGGACTATCTCTTGGTTAGGGTTTGGAATATTTGATTAGCTCTTGTTGGTGCACTATCCTTTGGGAAAGGTGCGCTACCCTTTGTTTGGCTATCTAGCCTAGGGTTTGCTTCCGTAGTGATTCTCTCTCAAGGTTAAGGTGCTTGGAGGGTGGCTTCGGCCTATGGTTGGGTGACAATAGTGATATTGTTAATGGTAAAATGAGCACATGCATTCATATTCTAACAGTTATGGGCCCACAACTCCTTCATTCAGTCTAATCACTCGAAGGAAACATAACCGTAAGGATATTAAACTCCTTGAAGAACTGCTACTAGGGTTTCTAGCAGGAGTAGTCACCATAGCACTATGGCTAGGGTTACTAGCAGGTGTAGTTGCAAAAACCTTAATTCTCTCATTGAGGCACCTTAAGTGAAGGGATTGACCTAATTTTCAGATAGATCAGTGCGCCCTAGCCTAGCACATCTCCTGGTCCTCTTAGCAAGCCAAGACTTCAAGTTTGAGTTTTTGATCAAATCTAGGGTTGACCAAGTCAAAGAAGCCATGGCCTACTCTATGATGTCATATAACAAGTTAGATGGAGCTTCTAACTTCAGAGGATGGAAGTCAAGGATTGACCTCATCCTTGCCAAGAATAAAGTGTTGGATATCATGAAAGGAAAGATCGTGGAACTAGAGTTTGAAGAAGGAAAAGAAAAGGAACCACATAACGTTGTAGTTATGGAGAAGTTCAAATACGGTGACATCAATTCCATGATTATCATAGTGGACTCTATAAAAGACCACTTTATACCCTACATCTCCCATCTTGACTCATCAAAGAAGATGTACGATGCCCTAACAAACCTCTTCTCAGTCAGAAACATTGGACAAATAATGAGTCTAAAGAATGAGCTCCATG
>SNQJ01S0047055.1:0-17074 GCA_010110895.2 Picea sitchensis | reverse complement strand
ATAATGAGTCTAAAGAATGAGCTCCATGACATGAAGATGAATGATGATGACATCATAGCATCATAGTTTACGAGGATCTCCCAGTTCATATATCAACTATTGAAGAGATCATTTCAGAGAAGGAATTGGTAAACATAGTACTCAATTGTCTTCCCAAGACATGGGATGCATTTTCCGCAAGGATGAACACAAGAAAGGAGTATCCTACATTTGAAGAACTTTGGAATTGTTGTGCTCAAGAAGACTCTAGGATCATTGAAAAAGAGAAACCCCAAAATAAATACGATGATCAAGCCTTCACAACAATATTCAAGAATTTCAGGAACAAAAGCAAGATTGGTTCAAGGAGGAAGCCAAATAAAGAGAAAAATGTTTCAGAAATACAATGCCTCAACTGTCAAAAGTATGGTCACTACAAGAATCATTGTCCTGAATTAAAGAAAAGGAAAGAGAAACACGAAGCATCAATTGCCGAAGAAAAGGAACCTACAAAGAAGACTAACCAAGATGAAAGAGACTTCTTCTTTTGAAGGTAACAATACTCTTCTTAATTATTTTACATATCTTGTTTGCATTATCTCTGTACATATATTGTATATCTATCTATTGAAATATAATGTGGTCCAAGAAGAACTATACCTATGTAAGACCAACAAGATAAGGACTGCTATCATTATACAAGGAAAGCCAAAATCATAATCAATCATGAAGAGACTTAGAAGAAGCAAAGACAAAAATAAGTGAGTAATCAAGAGGAAATTGGAGAAAGACTTATGACGTTTTGCAGAAGACAATAAGACAAAAGCATGGACTCTATTAGACAGAGGGATCCGATTATATATTGCAGAAGACAATAAAGATGCAGACATAAGTGTGGAATTTGGTAGATAGAGGGAGCCAATTATATGAACTCATACATGAAGAAAGGATTAGGAGGGAGCTAATCCTATTATCCATTGAAGATGATGAAGTATATATCCATGGTAGAATCCATGAAAGAATCCGTGAAAGACAATACATGTTCAGTTCAACCTTAGAAGAAGTGTTATTTGAAGAGACGCCTTAAAGTATCCCTGGTTGTCCATCCACATCCATGTTTCTATAATGAAAGGAAGAAGTGGAATCTTTAAGGGCATGGAATATATAAGAAACTCCATGGACCCAAGAGCTAAAGAAAAACATCAGGAAGAACATGAATATTCCAAGAAAGAAAGAGAAACCAGAACAACAAGTCATTGTATTAAGAATCACAAGATTACCAACTTGATATGAACTCAATAAAAGCAATTAAAGAGAGGAACTGAAAGTTGTGATGAATAACAATGTATATATGAAAGCATTGCAAGATCAAGAACTAGAGGTTCTCCCATATGGAGGGAGAATACTATGATGATTACTTGTTCCAATAAACCATACATACCTCTACATGAGTCTTTATACCATCCGCAATATCCATGGGTTAGAGTTCTACATTAGATAAATGAAAATACTGTTCTCGAGAGAAATTGAACAAAGAGCGTATGAAGAGAAACCTCAAGACATTGAAGTATACCAGAAAGAGACCCTTGTATGCAGATGGAAGAAGACAACTTCATGGAGAATCTCCAGTGCACGGTAGAAGCGTGGTGAATATTTTCTAATGCTTACTCAGAAGATCAGATCGCATGATGACAAAAGAAGTGCCACATGGATATGTTCTAGTTTTCCAACAATGATATACTTTATTGATTAGAGCTACATGAAGCCTTCAGAGAAAAACAATGTTCCATACCGATCTGCATTTGAAATCAAGAATTACATTATCCGTGATGAAGTCCAGAAAGGAGAAAGTGGTTCTTCAAATACATATCTTCACAAGATGAGAAGATAAGAAAACATTTTGGTAAAGCTTCTGTCCAAGATGAAAGAGTTTGCGTACTCAAGCTAGAGCTTGTGGAGACGACTTCCTTATTGAAAAAGGAAGAGATGACTCCTAGGTTGCGAGGGAGTACTGATGTATTATTGATTGATGGGCAGCCATTTTTTAGTTTGAAAAATGGTCCAGGATGAGAAGATTCTTTTCAGTTTGGAAATTGGATTGAGATTTCTGACACACAAACATTTTCCAATTCAAAAAATGGTCCAGATTGTTGATGTACCATAGACAACAACTTCCCATTGTGGTTAACATGGGATGTGTTCTAGTTCAGTCTCTCTTATTGAGGGTTACTCAAGAAGACTGGACCACCTCGTCGGACAATGATTTCCCATTGTGGTTAACATGGGGAATGTTTCATTTGGGAGGTTGGTGCAGGATAGTCATTTCCTTTGGAAATGGTCCGGACAGTCATTCCTTAGGGCAGATTAATTCTCTCTAGGTCATACATTGTTTAGTGCCGGAGGCATGGCCTAGGGTGGGGAATGGTCCAAGTTCAACAATCAGGAACAAACATTCCTTAGGGAAGACTCATTCTCTCCAGGTTACACTTTTTTTAGTGTCGGAGGAATGGCCGAGGGTGGGGAATGGTTGAGGCTTAGAAATTAGGACAATTATTCCTCCTTGCTTGAGAAGAATAGTCAAGATAGATCATCATTGATGTTTTAATTTATGAGGGCAGATGCTCTTCCAGATATCACAGATGTGAGTGGAAGAATGACCAAGATGATTCAATTTATATAACATTGTTTCTGTGCAGGTTGGTATCAGATAATTGTTACGAAGACTGTATGTTTCTAGACAGTAGATGTATACTACTATGGTGGATGTGTTCCACTGTTTGATAAAGTATCTATGTGGTACTTTGTGTGGTAGTGTACCACTGTATTGTAGTTGCATACTACTATGGATAGACACAGTTGTATTCTATTGAATGATATTGTTCCAATTGACTTGAAGACTATCAAAAGTGTTGAAAATGATTATCAGCTAGATGGATGACCAATGAACAAAGATTTTCCAGACAGAAAATGGTTCGGAACATTTACTCTTCTAGATTAGAAGAATGGATCTTGTGTCACTCTGTGGAGTGAGTATCATTACTCAGTTAGAGTATGGTTCCGAGAGATGATGCAGTTGATGACACTGATGGTGATGATGGTGATCATGATCTAGTCATGAGATAATGTATACAACTATGTTGATGCTACCAGGTGAATGGTATATTTGTTCTCAATACCACTACCTCTAATACCTCCCTATCTAGGAGGGAGTGTTGACATTATGGTAGTTGCGGGAGGTATTTACCTCCATGTGTAAACCTAACGAGAATAGAATATTTTGGGAAGTAAGATGAAACCCTAATGAGTTGGCTAATAACCCTAGAAGACATGTCGGTTCAAGAGGATAACTTGTATTAGGTTATTAGCCTCCAAGAGAAGAAGTCGACGAGAAGAAATAATATATACTGAACAGACAGATACCTAGAATGAGAAGTGGGTCGAGGAAGTTAGCCATATTTACTATAAATACAGGAGGTCGGTCTTCATTCTGGTAGGCAATCTCAGAATTGCAGAGCAGCACTTGTGCGCACTACAGTGCCCAGTTTTGTGTGTAGGTTTGGAGGAGAGATTCCATTGCAGCTCCTATAGCTAGTAGATCACGTTTGGCTTGGACAATCTCTTGGTTAGGGTTTGGACTATATGATCAGCTCTTGTTGGTGCGCTATCCTTGGGGAAAGGTGTGCTACCTTTGTTTGGCTATCTGGCCTAGGGTTTTCTTCCAGAGTGATTCTCTGTCGAAGTTAAGGTGCTCGAAGGGTGGCTTCAGCCTATGGTTGGGTGACAATAGTGATATTTTCAATGGTAAAATTATCACATTCAGTCATATTCTAACACAACCTAGGGGTCGTTGTATGCATCTATGTAATTCCATAGTATGCCCTATGGTTTGCACGATTAGAATTGAAATTCTAAGGTATATATATATATATATATTAAGTTATTAAGCTATTTTTCACCCTCTTTAAAAATAGGATTGAGATAGAGACTTGTATTTACAACTTGCACCTATATCAAAGAAATGATAAGTGTAAATTGTGGGAGATAAAAAAATTAATAAAGTTACTCTATAGTTATAGTTATGGAATGTTGAAAGGTATTGAAAGCGTTGGAATAATTATAATGATCCTAATTTATTTTATTTTATTTTTCAATGGTAAATTTGGAGTACATTACAATCTATCCATGTTTCCATTGAAAGTAGCATCCATAATAAGAAACACATGTTCAATTTGACTCTAGAATAAGTCTTCTTCGAAAGGAAGCGTTAAAGTATCCTTGGTTGTCCATCTACATTCATGATCTTATGATGAAAGGAAGAAGTTGGAATCTTTAAGGCATATAGAAGACCCCATGGATGTAAGAGATAAAGAGATATATGAGGAAGAACATGAAGATTCGAAGAAAGAAAGAAAGAAAAGAAAGAACAACCAATTATTATACCGAGATTCGAGAATCACAGCTTGGTTTGAACCCACTAAGAAGAAATCGAGTAGAAGGAATGGAAGTTATATTAAATAATAATGTATGTAAGAAAATGTGAAAAAAATTATGAATGGAAGCATTGAAATATTCAAAGGTTCTTACAGAAGGAGGGATAAGACTATGACATAATACTATGACAACATCTTGTTTCAGTAAACAAGATATACCTCTTGCAGTATCCATGGATTGGAATTTACATGAAAAATACTGCTCTTCCCAATAAAGAAAGTGAGAAATAAGCTTATACCATAAAGAGACTCATGTATGCAGATATAAGAAGAACTTGTATGGATTCAAACAACCCAATGAAGCGCATCTCATATAAAACAGAAGCGTGGTAAAAAAATTCTATGACAAAGATGGTGTGTTGGAATAATTAATCAGAAATCTGAGATGATGGATTGTTAATCCATGGAAAACTCTCATGATAATAGAAGAAGTGCTACTTGGATATGTTTTAGTTTGATTCTTGCCATGATGTTATGAGCTAGAAGGAAACAAAAGTGTTGAATTCAACCATGATATATTCTAATGATCAGATCTATATGAAGCCTTCAGAGAAAACCAGTGTTCCATGATAGACTGAAGTACATTGAGATCAAACATTATATTCTCCATGATGAAGTCAAGAAAAGAGAAGTGGTTCTCCAATATATCTCCATAGTTGAGAAGATACCAGATATTTTGTTAAAGCCTCTGCCCAAGATGAAAAGTTTGCATACTTAAGAAACACGTCGGGGCTCGTGGAAACAAATTCCTTATTGAAAAATAAAGAGATTATTCCCAGGTTGGGAGGGAGAACTTGTATGTTATTGATTTATGGACAATCATTTTTCAGTTTGAAAAATGGTCCAGGATGAGAAGTTCCTTTCCAGTTCAGAAAGTGGTTTGATATTTTTGATGGACATGCATTTTCCAGTTCGGAAAATGGTCCAGATCGGACAGTCATTTTCCTAATGAAAATGGTCCAATATATTGTTGATGTACCATAGATAGTGATTCCCCTTGTGGCCAGTGTGGGGGAATGGTCTAGGATATTCATTCTTCTTGGTAGTCACTCTGATTAGTGGTCAAGTAGAATGGTCCACCTCATTGGGCAGTCATTTTTTTGAAGTTCCCAGTTGTGAGAAATTTCAAAGAATGGTTTGTTTTGGAGGTTGGTGTAGGGCAGTCATTTCCATTATGAAATGTTCTAGACAATCATTCCTTAGGGAAGAATCATTCTACCCAGGTTTCACTATATTTAGTGCCGAAAGAATGGCCCAGTTAGGTGAATGGTAAAGGTTCAACAATCAGGGACAAACATTCCCTAGGGAAGACTCATTCTCTCCATGTTTCACTATGATTATTGTCGGATGAATGGCCCAGTTAGGTGAATGGTCCAGGCTCAGAAATCAGTGACAATTATTCTTCTATGCTTGAGAAGGATAGTCTAGATAGCCCATGGTTGATGTTTTACATTCTAAGGGCAGATACTCTTCCATATCTCGCAGATGTGAGTGGAAGAATGGGCCAGATGTCTCAGTTTATATCATGATATTGTTTTATGCAGGTTGATATCAGATGAGATAATTTCTATGGATACTATATGTCCTTGGATAGTAGATGTATGCTACTGTGGTGGATGTGTTCCATTGGTTGTGACTATGTGTCACTGACTAAGTAGTCGTGTGCTACTTGGTGTGGTTGTGTACCACTAGATGGTAGTTGTGTACCACTATGGATAGACACAATTGTGTTCTATTGAATGACATTGTTTTGATTGCCATGTAGACTATTATTAGTGTTGAAAATGATTATGAACTCGATGGATAATTAGTGTGTTGATGGACAGACATTCTACAAATAGAAAATGGTCCAAGACATTTATTCTTCTAGGACATATATCTCAATTACAAGAATGGTTCTTGTATCACTCTGTGGAGTGAGTGACTTAGTCAACATCATCCATGATTACTCAAATGGATTATGGCTTGGAGAGATGATGAATTTTATTCTATCAGATGATACTAATAGTGATGATAGCGCTCGTGATCTAATCATGAGATAAACTTTATGGATATGATGATGCTACTGGTTGAATGGTATGTCTATGCTCAAGACCATTGCTTTCAATACCTCCCTATCTAGGAGGGAGTGTTGATATTATGGTAGTTGTGGGAGGTATTAACCTCCACGTCTAACCCTAACAAGAATAGAATATTCCTAGAAGTAAGATGAAACCCTAAAGCATTGGACATAAATCTAGAAGACAAGTCGGCTAAAGGAAATATTTAATATTGAGTTTTTAGTCTCCATAATGAGAAGTCGGCCCAGATAGCTAAGGAGGAGTAGTATAAATACAGGAGGCCAGAGCTCATTTGACACACACAACTTGCAACTGCAGAAATTTAGTTGTGCGCAAGTCAAGAGCGTAGCTGCAGCTGCAGCTACTGCAACTTGTATTTTCAGTTTTAGTCTTGGAATCTCTCTTGGTTATTGTTTGGAATTTCTACTTGGTATGATAACTCTTGAGAGTGTTATGCTACCTTGATTGGCTATTAGGCCTAGGGTTTATTTCCATAATTATTCTCTGTCAAGGTTAAGGTGATAGGGGGTGGCTTCGGCCTATGTTTGGGTGACAATATTGCTATATTGTCTATGGTTAAATGAACACACCTATTATTTCTAACGTTTGTACTATATATGTGTTCTACATTGTGTCTAAACTATATTTAGGCTTGTACACATGCCATGAAAGTTGTACACATCCCCGATACATTGTCATTTCCTCAAATATTAAGGTTATACAAATTAGTGGTTGGGTGTTGTTTCAAGTTCTTGGATAGATGTATTAGGTAGTTCATTCTATCTATGAATTGGTCAAGAGGAATCACATTGAGATTTAATTTTTTTCTTTAGAAAGGCATTGATTTGAAGTGGTTTGTCTAAATATCACATTTTAGGACAACCATTTCTTATATTTTAATTAAAACCATCTTCCATGTGTTTAAATAAAAATCCATTTTAATTCTATGGGTTGTTTAATTACAAACTCATATATGTGTGGTCGAATTGACAATGATTAGCAGTTGGGGTGATTCATATCTTCCTAAAATTGAAGAGTAGTTCACATGGTTTGATTTATAATTATAATAGTTTAGGCATCTCTATGTGTATTTGTTACCACAATAGTGAGCATAGATCTATTGGCTAGATTTTTCCCACCATGCTTGAATACATATAGGGAATTAAGTGGAATTGACCTAGATGTAGTCTTGTTGTTAGTTGACATCACCTACAAACGATGGTTGCAATTATTTTTGTATAGAGGATTTTCCTAGCATATAAAATACAACAAATAAAATGATCTTCCCATACCTCAAGACTAGGAGAAAGATTTGAATAAGAGAAACATAGTAAATTTATGTGTGTCTACCTGGTAACAATTAGAACAGACAAACCAAATTAGAGTCCTAACTATTCTTTTATTGTTATCTTGTTGTTATATGTAGGTTACACTGACAATATAGGCATTGAAGCCATCCCTGAAGACATAGATCTATGTATATCATGGGGAATAGAGACTAGAATTAAATTCCATGGAGGATCTTTGTTGGTGGATTGAGTAGGATATAAGTCCCTCATTTATAGACCATAAGGTATCAAAGAATTTGAATCCTTGATTATGAGTCATATTGACAACTTTGAAGAAAAGAGGAACCTTAAGGGACATCAATGCTTAGCTTCAAGAAGAGAATACACACTTGAAGAAATAGGTTGAGACATTTAACTAGAGAAGAAGAGAGATGAAGAAGAACCTTGAGAGTTTGATGAGACTACTTCCATTAATAAAGAAGTAGTTTTTTGAATTCTAAGAATCCCTCACTACGGATATAAAAGATTGGGACAATATAATATTTGATATTGTACGCTTAGGAGAGAAGGTCATCCATTTAGAAAATCAATACGAGGTTAGGTTCACTCAGATGATGACTCAACTACAAAGAGTTGGAGAAGAAGGAGGAGGCATTGGAAAAGCTCTAGGTAGTTTCCCGAGAGTAGAACGAATCCACGACACCTCCTATTTCCACCAACGAAACCAGTAGCATGGTTAGGATAAATTTGGTAATCTTCCATAAACATTTCTCACAATAATCTTGGTCAAATTGAAAAACATACTAGAGGATATGAATGAAAATTGTTAAGGTAGATGTTATACGATGGAAAGGGGTTAGGGAAGATAACACAAGTAATAATAATCTCCATTGTAGTTGAACAAAGAGTTAAACATGAAGGCCCGAGTTCTGTTGGCATAGGGGAAAAGGCCATAGAATCCAAGATCACATTTGTGAAGGAAAAAGGAATGCCAAAGTTGGCCCTCTCATGATAAGGAAGATAAAAAGAAAATGAATGTTGAATCCCACTACAACCTTATCCCTTTTTGGGAGGACTACAAAAGGGAAGTGGTGAGAAGAGATCAAGGACTCAACCTTTTATTTTCACTTAGAAGGAGAAATGAGCATATTAGATGGAAGAAGAAGAACAATCATCAGTATGCACTAGGTAAGGTATACCTTATTTGTCATTGATGCAAGAAGAAAGATCATAATTATTTTATCTATTGGTACTCAAAGGAATTTTCATTCTATGAGAGGAAGAAAATCATAAGGAATTTTGTTTAGAGAAGCAAGCCACATTCCACAAGCCATATTCCTTTCAAAGGAGGATTAGAAAGAAGACTTCCCAAAACCAACAGTGAATTCAAAGGAATAAAAGGAAAAATATTATCTCAAGAATTCCATACAAAAATGTAAAGAACTTTTTCTACCACTTCAAGTTTAGTGGACATTAGGTATAAAAATTTTCATGACTTCATCTAGAGATTCACCCTAGGAACCACACAACCAAGAAAATAGAATAAAAAGTGAAGCTTACTGGAAAGAGATAACTCATAGCATATCCAACCCAAGGAGAATAAATTATCTGGGGATTTATAGAATCATATGACGTCTATATCACCGTCAACAAGGACTATGGGTTGAATTCAACAACTAAGGAAACCGCTTGCAAATTTCTGCCTAAAATATTTCATAAGAAGTTTCCCTTCTTCTATATGTATCAAATATTGGTGTAGGAAGTTCAATGATAGTCCCTCACCCTTGTACTATCCAAATATTAAATCATTCTCTCATCCTAAAAAATATAGCATATTAATAATTGTCACCTAGAACCATATAGGTCCAATATTCGTCAAATTATTTTGGTGGAATAAGGTGTTATTATTACACACCAAGGTTTTCATCCAAATGACATTGTGGTAGATATAGAGTTCTTGTAAGCATGTGCAAGAAACAAATAATTTTTCCATTTCAAGAAACTATTGATCCTAGAAGAATAAGGTAGACTACACTTCCTTTTGTGGGGTTGCTACATAAGGGAATAGCTACCAAGATATCACTAAATAGAAATAAACCAACATCACAATTGGCTTCATTGAGTTCGAATATGGACCATCTCCATGTATGAGAGAGATGGGAATGAACTCTAATTGTGGAGTTTAGATCTAGATATTTCTTAGAGCTGACATTCAATGACAACAATTGTAGATTAGAAGAACAAATGAGCTAGAAAATACATATAAATACTTAGCCAAGACTTGAGCCAGTATCTAGATCCATGATCCAGAGCCAAATCTATAGCTAGAAGATAGAGTTAGATCAATGTTCTAGAGAAGTATATAGAGGGCACATTTATCTAGATTGGTTTCCTTTAATCTTTTGCAGACCATAAAGCTTCTTAGTGGGGAGCTATGATTTGAAATGGATGTTAACAGGATAATGGTTGTAAGACTTATTAATTTCAAGTATAATTGAGTGATTAATGAATATTATATAAACTATTAATGTTGTTGCAATAGTTTGCATAAGACGTTGGAATAGTAAAATTGTTGGAATTATTGTCATTGATGTCAAAGGAGTAATGTTGGTGTTGTCATTAATGTCATATATTACGACATTGCAATACAATAAACATTGATTTATATGTAGCATTACAAGTATATTTAAAGGGGGGTGCAAGTGAAAAAGTAAGTAGTGAAATGGTGGTTTCAAACCGATGTGTTTGGGTATTTTCTCATGGTATTAGGAAAAGTATAATTAAAAAAGTGAGTTAGTTATTTATTTAATGGAAATGTCCCTTCATAAAGGGTTATGAAAAAGTACGAAAAGTGATAGTATTCAGAGATGATGATTGCATGCAAGATGTAGTAACATTGGAATAAGTGGATGAGAAAATATTGAACATAATTGGAAAAGGGAAGAGCTGCGAAATCAGTTTCAAGTCATCTTGGCATAAATTAAATTCTTATATGTTTCAAACCCTGAAATTTTGTAATGAAAGAAGAGGGATTGGTGGGTACATGTGGTAAATATTTCAGGATTTGGATCACTATACTTTTGGATATATGTCGTGTGGAAGTTATCATTCCTGAATGCCCCGAAATTAGTTTCAAATTGTTTAGCTTGGTAATTTCTCTATAACTTATTTTATGGGATGTTTTAGACCTAGCAATTTGCATAAACAAAGAAGATATATCTAGGTACATGTGGTAAAAAATTCATATGTTGTTTTATTGCAATTTCATAGATATTCCTTGAAGAATTTACGGTTCCTCAATGCTCCTTAAATTAGTTTCAAACATGTCAGTTTGGAACTTTCGCTATAACTTATTTTTTGGTATGTTTCAGACCTTGAAATTTTGCAAAGATTGAGGAGTGATATCTAAGCACATCTGGTAAAAATTCCATATCTTGGTTCGCTATAAGGGATATGATCTTTGGAAGTTAGGGTTCCTAAATTCTCCTCAAATTAGTTTCAGATTAGTCAATTTATAATTTTCACTATAACATCTTTTCTGGTACTCTTTATATTGTGAAAATTTCGTAAAGCAAAGGAGAAATACAGAAGTACGTTAGGAAATAATTTAAGATGTTGGTTCTTTAGAATTTCTAAGATATGATTTATGGTAGTTAGGGTTCCTAAATGCTCTTGAAATCAAATTTCAAATAGGTCATTTTGACATTTTCACTATAACTTCTTTTTTCATACTCTTCATACTGTGAACATTTCAAAGGGTAGAGGGAACATAGAGAAGTACCTCGGGTAAATATTTAATGATCATATTTTAAAAATTGGACATGTGGGATGATGTAAAAGTTTATTTTTAGGAAGAGGACAAAATAAAAAATATTTAAAATTTTTTCCATTTGGAAATTCATTTTTTTATCAGACATGGTAAAGGAAGAATTAGTGAGAAGAAATAGTAAAGGCATAAATAGTAAGTAGACTTGGTGAATGAAGAAATAGCGATAAGAGTCAGTGAAGGTTGGTGCAACTCACAAAAAACGATTTTCATCACTTGCTAAGTTGGTTCTTGGTGGTGGTTACTGATGTCACCAGTAGATTGGTGTCTACGAATATCTATAAGAGTTTGGTGTCTCTTTATAAGTTGGTGCTTAGCGGTGGAAATTGGTTTCTCTAGTACATGCATGTCTACAGAGTTTTGTAAGAGAAGGTTGGTTACTACAAGGATTTGTACCAATGGGGATCAATGTCTCTAGTAATTTAGTGACTACAAATAATTATAAAGAGAATTTTTATGGTTTTCTCTTGGAAGGGATTCCATGTAAATATTTGGTTCGATGTTCTACAATTATTAAATATCATATGTGATTTTTCTATTATGGTTTATCAATGTTTGAATAATAAAAAAATTGTCTTATATTGATTCAATCCCCCTCTCAGTATAAGTTTTTCTCAACAATTGGTATCAAAGCGGGTTCCTTTGGAAATAATCCTTCCATTGGAAGGTAGATCTCAGGAGAAGACATGATTAGTCAAGAATTTTTCTCCACAAACAAGGCTCCATTGTTTGACAAAAAAAAAAATCCTTATTGAGCAATCATTTGTGACTAGTTATGAAACCCCAACATCTCACCAATAGATGTGGATAGTAAGAATCCTAGTGAAAATAATGCAAAAGCTATGAATACCATCTTATGTGGTATATCAAAATCTCACTTTTTTAAGGTGTTGCATTGTGAATCAGAAAAGTAAGTTTTAGATAAGCTTCAAAATGTCCATGAAGTTGATGATAAGGTCAATAAGGAAAAAATCCAAAATCATAGAAGATAGTTCGATAGTCTAATAATGAAAGACAAAGAAAATGTTGCAACCTATCTCCTCCACGTGTATGGAATTTTTAACACCATCATAGGACTTGGTGGAAAGGTTGAAGAACCAATGATTTAATAAAAGGTGTTAAGGTGACTTCCCTTAATATTTCATTCCAAAGTTTTTGTCATTGAAGATATGAAGGATTTTGATTCCTTTACAATGGATAAATTTGATGGGGTCCTCATGGTGTATGAAGTGAGGACAGAGAAAGAAAATCCATTAAAGAAAGAATAATCCTTCAAATCCTCATAGAACACGAAGAACAAATAGCATGAATAAAGTGATAGCTACAAAAATGAATACAATGCAAAGGAATCCTATTTTTTGAGGAAACTCAAGAAAGGATCCATAAAATATAAAGGTGAGATTCTCTTTAAATGATTTAATTGTCAAAAAATATGACATGTTTCTACTAAGTGTGCATATTTTATCCAGGGGGATACTTGTTTCCACCCACTTGTTCCACTAATTCAGAATGGTTCCACATCTTGATAGTTTTTCTATAGTTTTTTGGGTCCCAAACATCCAAGGCCATTTTGATCAAGTTTATTTTAGGAATGAAATGAAATAAGAGATATTACAATGAAATACACATAAACATTTCCATAAATAGAGAAATACAACAATACATGATTTTTATTAATGAAAGATATGTACAAAGATTGTAAAAATATATAGTGCAAAACTCTCTAGAATGGTGGCAACTTTATCTCTGAGAATATATGTGACAGCTATGCTCATTTACAATAATATGATTACATTGAGACTTTGAAGGATTTTTAATGATAAACATGAATTCCAAAACCGTAGACATCCAAAAACCTTACCCTAGGAGATGAAGCGCCAAAAGTCATGTGGGCCCCGTTAGGGTAAGTTAGTACATTAACTTCTTGGGGTCGTAAATTTTTCATACGATCTTCATTTTATGCATGTGATATCCCATTGGAAAGGTATTTTCGAGAACTATGCATTATTCCATAAAACTATGACTCTGTCTATATTTTGACTATGTCAAGATAACAAAACATTGTCTAGAGCCCCAAAATGACCCTGGAAGTACAAAAAGATATACTGACATGAAAACTTCTAAAATAAGCGAGTTGGAATAGGTGGGTTGTTTCAAACTGCTTGCAAGTTGAAGGATAGGGTATGCAAACTGATTATCAATAGTGGGAGAACTGATAATTTAGTGTCCACATAAATGGTGGAAAATATGAAACTGGAGAGGACAACACATCCAAATCCAAATAGGGTGTTGTTGCTACAGAAGGGACATCAACTCATGGTAAGTAAACAATGTAAAGTTGAATTTAATATTGGTAGTTATAAGGATGAATTTTTATGTGATGTCATACCTATGGATGTTTGTCATGTTCTCTTGGGAAGGCCATGGAAATATGACAGAAATGTCATACATGATGGGATAAATAATACTTATACCCTTGAAAAGAATGGTTGTAGACATATGTTGTTGCCACTGGATGATAAGGGAGTTGAAAAGGAAGTTAGTGTGAGTATACTTCTCATGAGTGGGAAGGAGATATTGAAGGAAATTAATAAGGATCAAAAGATGTACTTTGTTGTTATTGGTAAGCCGAGATTTATCCTTACAAATAGTTCTATGAATGATTTTCCTTTTGACATTCATGAATTATTGGATGGGTTTGCTGAAATTGTGGTGGATGAATTGTCTCATACTTTACCTCCCATCATAAGTATTATTTATTATATTGACCTTATACTGGGTGCAATTTTTCCAGACAAAGCAACATATAGGTTGACCCCTCATGAAAATGAAGAGGTAAAAAAGAAGATCCAAGAGTTGTTGGACAAAGGGTTCATCAGAGAAATTTTGAGACCATGTGCAGTACTGACTTTGTTGATTTAGAAGAAGGATGGTGGTTGGAGAATGTGCACAAATTCTAGATCTATCAATAAGATAACCATCGGGTGTAGATTTCATTTATCGATAATGGACGATTTGATGGATTGTTTGAGTGGAGCTAGTTATTTTTCTAAGATAGATTTGAAAAGTGGTTATCATCATATAAGGATGAGAGAAGGAGATAATGGAAAAGAACATTCAAAACAAATGAAGGGTTGTATGAGTGGCTAGTTATGCCATTTGGTTTAACAAATGCTCCAAGTACATTCATGAGATTGATGAATGAATTTCTTAAAGGTTTTATTGGAAAATTTGTAATTTTGTATTTGGATGATATCGTAGTCTATAGTAAGACTAAGGAGGAGAATTAGAGACACTTGAATATGGTGTTCAGGAGATTGCAGCAAGAGAAGTTATTGATGAATTTGAAGAAATTCTCTTTCATGAAGACAAAACTTGTGTATTTAGGGTTTATGATTTCTTCAAATGAATTGAAGATGGATCGAGAGAAGGTGAGAGCTATAAAGGAGTGGTGTTCTCCAATAAGTGTGTTTGAGGTAAGAATTTTCATGGGTTAGCAAGTTTTTACAGAAAGTTCATCATAAATTTTAGTAGTATTTGTGCACCCATAGTAGATACTATAAAGAAATAACATGGATCCTTTTATTAGAAAAAAGAATATGAGACTCAAGGATTTATATTGTTAAAGGAGAATATAACAGAACAACCCATCTTAATTTTTCCAAACTTCATGAAGACTTTTCAATTCAAGTGTGATGCAAGTGAAGTGGCCATCGATGCAGTTTTAAGTCAAGATGATAAATCTATTCCTTATTTTAGTGAGAATTTGAATGACACTAAGAAGAAATATTCAACTTATGATAAGGAATTTTATGCTCTAATTCAAGCTTTAAAAAAATGGACGCATTATCTTATTCCAAAAGAGTTTATTTTTTATATTGACAATCATGCTTTGTAGTTTATAACTAGAAAGGAGAAGCTAAATCAAAGACATGCAAAATGGGTAGAGTTCATGCATAATTTTACTTTTGTTATTAAGCATATTAGTGGGAGTGCTAACCAAGTTGCATATTCGTTGAGCAGGAGATGTTTGATCTTGCAGGAATTCCATGTGGAAACATTGTGGTTTGAACACCTCAAACAAATGTATAAGTAAGATCCAGACTTCAAGGAGGCCTATAAATCTTGTGAAAATATTTTGATGAGGGATAGAAGTCATTGGATGGAGTACCAGATCAAAGAATGATTATTGTTCAAAGGAAGCTAGTTATGTATTCCCAAACGCTCAATGAGGGACAATTTGTTAAAGCAGAAGCACAATGGAGGATTGGATGGACATTTTGTCCATGATAAGACCTATATAGTGTTGATTTTTTCATACTATTGTCCAGACGTGAGATATGATGTGAAGATTTTTTTGGAAAAATGTAGAATTTGTCAATATGCTAAAGGGAAGCAACAAAATACAAGATTATATCAATCATTTCCTATTCCAAACAGGCCATGGGATGCTGTAAGTATGGATTTTGTTCTGGGATTGCCAGGAACCCAGAGGGGAAGTGATTCAATCATCATGGTAGTTGACATATATTCAAAGATGGAAAATTTTATACGATGTCACAAGACAAGTGATGCTACCCACGTAGATTTTTTTTTTTTCAAGGAGCTTGGAAGAATGCATGGGTTTCCTAAGAGAATAGTCTCAGAAAGAGACCCAAAATTTGTAGGAAATTTTTGTAGGACTTTGTGGAAGAAGCTAGGGACAAATCTATATTTTAGTTCAACATATCACCCTCATAGAGATGGACAGACATAGATGGTGAATAGAAGCTTGGTAATTTTTCTAAGAAGTTTGGTGACTGAACATAAGAATCAATGGGATCAAGTTATTCCTTAAGCAGAGTTTGCATATATTGATTCGATCAATAAGAGTACTAGTAAGATGTAAGTTTTAAACCTACGAAGTAAAGCAATGCATATATATTCTTAACCAATACATAAATTAATCAATGGCTCATACACAGAATACACAAAGATCTTTACCGGAAACCCTCAACAGGGAAAACCTTTATTTTTCATTATATCGAATTTCACCATTCGCCATACAATATATACAATGTTTTTAGGTATTCCGTAGATACCAAAACCCTAATCCATTAATCCGGGATTAATTTACAAATCAGCTAAAAATAGTAAAAAACCGCCCAAAAAAGAAATTTCGGGGCGTTGCCCCAAACCCCTCGGCCCCGGGCTACCGCCCGGTGCCGAACAGTCCGTGTAACTAGGGGGGGCATACCTGCCCCCCCCTGGGACCCCCCTAGGAAAGAGCCCGACGCACACGACAGAGCCCTAGTTGAAGGGATCGTCAGACGCAGTCGTCGTATCTGACGCACCCACACACACACACATGCAAAGAATATAACACATACCCAACATTCTCCCACTTGTTGTTTTCTTTGCATCCAGGGGTCCAGGGGATTATATAGTCAA
>SNQJ01S0047054.1:48406-65229 GCA_010110895.2 Picea sitchensis | reverse complement strand
TCAACAATGTACTTTTGATCAGGCTTAGAATAATATAGAACATAATTACATATAAAACCAAAGATGTCTTGAATGCAATCTGGGCTTGAGTACCTGATCTTTCTAGGCTGCTTGGACATGCTTCAGGTTCTTCCTCCAGTGGAGTCTTTGAGTCGGCATTGTTTGGAGCTAATTGGAGTCACCAGGTGAATGATCTCATCCTTCTTGTGTCTGCTCATTGTCCACCATCAGTGATCAGATCTGGAACTTGAAGTTCACTACTGGGGAAAGTTCCCCATTGGAGTCGCCATTATGCTATCACTCTATAATTTTCCCAAGGCTATGGAAACAGTCACAGAGGAAACATCAAAACCACCTCGAGTCTCGGATCTAGCCCTCCAAGACTCAAAGAAGGATCTCTCTGTTTGATATAGATTTGTTTGAATATATATTAGGCTAGCTAATGGGCCATGGGGTCTACCTTTCTGAAAATGGATCTATCTTAGATGTAAAATATTGTCTCCACAGGGAAGGATAGCAAGACTGTTGGATCAAATTGAATTACATGCAAGTGGAGGAGTGGAAAAGAAGGGAAAATCCATCAAGCAGAGGAGCAGCTAAGAATTCATATGCTCAACTTCAGGCGAAAACATGTAAATCATTAAAAGACTAGAAACAAAGTGCAAAAAACAAGTTATGTTCTTTATATTTCTCTCAATGATTAGATCAGGGGAAAACATGAATGGATTAACAGAGTAAGAAAAAATTTACTCAGTGAAAAACATCACCAAGGAGTCTAACACTAGAATCCTGCAGATACAATTTTTATTTCTGGAAAGTCATCTAGAAAATTACAATGTATCCCCTATGGGGCATGAATCCAGAGCTCAATCATCAACCCTTGTGCATTTTTCCTATTACAATATATGGAACCAAATCTCCCCAAGATCAAGAGGTCGAATTCAACCACCTCGGCCAAAAATAGCAACAAATCCCCAAAAATCTTGAACTGTCTGCCATGAAAGACGGACCAAATTTATACAAAAAGGGGGTCCGCTCAAACATTTGTTTCTCTTTAATGATGACACCTGGGAAAAACATGAAGGTGGTTATTGTATATGAGTATGTTGTGGAAACAATCCTCATTTGGTTTCTCCAAATTCGCCTCCAGCTCGCTGAAACAGCTCCTGCAAAATCAGGGTTGAAACAAAAAGAACTAGAAATCCGAAAAATGAGGCTAAAATATAGATTTGATTATCCTATATGGTGGCACCTGTGAAAAAAATGAGAGAGGTTTTTGTTCTTCATCCTGTTATGGACAAAAACCTCTCTCATTTTTTCAAAATTCTCTTTATTTTTCCCGGAATTGCCCTCAGAAATCGGCTGGTCAAAAATTCTACGAAAGCAATTTTTTTTTGGACAAGGTCGTATTTCGGACCCCCCCAAGGTAGTAAGTGGTTTTAGGGGGTGGGGGGGGGGTCCGTTGGCTTGTGGAGCTAACACTTTTCCAGGACTGGTTTTTAAGAAACATCTTCTCGGACCCCCATGAGCTGATGGGACATGAAGGGGGTCTGAAATGTATGGGAGAGTGGGTAGGGAACTTAGGATAGTGTTATTTTTATTTATTTTTTCAATATTACATGTTTTTGTTTTGTTTTTATTTATTTTTATTAATTTTGTTTTATTTTTAATCTTTGTTTATTTTTATTTTATTTTGTTTTAATATTTTTATTATGTTTTTAAATTTTGTTTTAAGTTTTGTTTAATATATGTATTTTTATATTGTTATATATATATGTGTTTTTTTAATTAATTTAAATTAAGGGAACACTAACCTAATTACTAACTTAAATAATTAACTTAATTATTTATTAATTAATAAATTAATTAATTAATAATTAATTAGTTATTAGTTAGTTTAATCTATTTTAATTATACTAAATTTATTACTAACATGATTAATCTATCGTTCTTTTTGTTTATCCTAAGTTTGTTTGTTCATGGATGGGTGGCAAGCGGGATATAGTCAACTGGACAAATGGGCAAGGGAGTGAGGGTGCAGAGTTGGATGAAGGATGTAGTAGGGTGATGAAGGATCAGGCGAAATGGATGGAGGGGAAAAAGGGGTCAACCGAGCTAGAAGTCTTCATCACGGGGGCAATGCCAAATCAACAGTTGAAGAATCGAGTTACCTATAATTATAGGACCCCAATAGGTTGGCACCAAGTTGCTAGGAAAAGTTAGGTTGTTGGCCAGGGTTCTAGTAACAACCATGGCCTTGACCAGTGTATGGATTCTGCATTTGTTGATATGTCATCTATTGATTCTCGTAATAGGACATGAAGGGATAGGCGTGTGTCGCATTCCAAGGATTTTGGGAAGGGTTGCCCCCTGTCGATCTATCGGGCATAGGTGTTGAGCCTTTCCCGGGGTTCCACTGGCTATGGAAGGGGTTTCCCCCAATCGGCATCACTAACAAGGGAATTGATCCTTGCAATGGATTCCATGGTCCTTGTGAGGAAGGAATTCCTAAGTTTTCCCCCTGTGCAGGAATAGTACCCTGCACAGGATTTTGTTGTCCATAACCAGGGCTGCCCTCAACCAAGAAGGCAGTTGACGAGAAAGCATTGTTACCAAACACGTCGAACAAAGAGAACGGTGTCGAACCAACTGACATGTTATAAGAAGGAAGTCCTTGACTACCTGCTCCAAACGAACTAAAATTTACGTTTGGACCATCGAGATGTTGGTGAGCATCGTCGAGCGAAATGGGCAAAGGAGGTATATGACCCCCTCCATAAGGGAAAGCATTATAGGAAGCTGAAGTTCCCCCCATGGATCCTTGCAGAGGAGCGTTGGAGCTCCCTACCCCGAGACCTAAATTATGTAGAGTGGAGTAGGAAAGTACAAGGCTTGTACCGAAGCCAGGCATCCCATATGAGAACGGAGGGCCTGTCGCATTCTGGGTAAACGGAGCAGTGATCGCCGCCATAGACGGAATCAGACCATTTCCCAAGGTAGATGCAGTCGAGACCATAGTGGCCCTGACCGGCGACGGTTTCTTAGGAGGTGGAACACCCCCTGTAGTGACAGTCGTAGAGGGAATATGGGAATTCTCTGAAGAAGTTGCAGCATTTGGTTCCATTGTTTCTTGTGACACTATCAGGCACTCATAACGATAAACTTGTACAACAACGGGTGTCGATAGATCAGTGTTTGGAGGTTCGTATGGACCAAAAGCTTCTGCTCCAAGGTATGAAATGGTTGGTTCCTCTGGAGTGAAATGTTCTTCTCTCGTAGATTGGTCAGGCACAAATTCCTGTGAGCCGGTCACCTAAGAAGACCCTTGTTGGTCTAGTCTTCACCTTAGCAATGGCGGGGGTGACTCTAGATTGACCGGTGGCAGGCTAGGAAGCCTTCGTGACCGGTGGAGCTCCTGATCCTCCACTGTGTGAGAAGATAAATGACATGCTAGGGCTTTCTATTAATCGTTCAAGAACCATCACACACTAGAAAAATTCCCTATGAGATAAGACAAGAAGATCACTAGCTAGTTGGAAGAACAGTTACACCAGTCAACACTAGAGAAACTTACCGGTGCAAGTGAAACGCGAATACGGAAGCACCCTCTAGGAATACTCTGCAAAGAGTGGCCCGATGTCTGTCCTAGGTACCATGGTATACCCCCGCAGTCACCTGTGTAAGTCCCTAAAATAAAGGTGACTAGGTTGTCAACGCGCAAATAGTCACTAGGTGGGTACAATCGACAGTCAGGTGGACCGCAATGAGCAAGGTATCAAGGCCAAAACCTATCAAGGGTATCGAAAGAAAGTGTTCCAGAAGACAATTGAGTACCTCGAATGGATTCGAGACCCATTTAGCTCTGTGGAAAATTCAATCAATGGAACCCCAAGATAAGCCCTCTATATGTGTTCCCCACTATGCTTGGTCCGACTTTGGAGGGGTTATCTCCGCTACCTTTCCGCACGTGACCTCGTGTTTATCCCCTGTGTTAGAGGGGGTCATGGATAAATTTCATGATACTGGACTTTTTAGCACTCCCTGGCACAAACTCTTATGTTTGTTTTTGTAGCCTTGAAGAGTTTCCTCTCCAATCCTAAATCAAGGCTCTAGCCTAGACTAGTTGATGGACCCTACAATCATAAAGTCTAGTTGATTTTAATTAATCGTTAATTTTAGTGGTTTTCTTAAGTCAAAGGGAACGGAAATGAAACCAGTGATGTTTTTAAGAGACGAAAGAGAAGAGCATATAATGGAACTAAAAACAAACTACATCCTCTTCACAAATTCAGATTTCCACATTTAAACTCTTTAACCAACTTTTCAAACTTCTTTTTTTTTTCTTAAGATCTTTTAACAGAAAACTCAAAACAAGATTTCGTTTGAATACGAGCTACTTATTGTCCTAAGTCAATCAACCAAGAACTTATGAAAGCATTCTTTTTCCTGATTGCTAATGCAAACAACCAACTACTTGACCAAACAAAGAAAGTGAAATCTATATTTTTTTATTATGCCTCCAAAAACAAGAAATTTTAAAATGTATTCTTTTCTTCTTT
The DNA here is from genome assembly GCA_010110895.2 of Picea sitchensis. NCBI lineage: Eukaryota > Viridiplantae > Streptophyta > Pinopsida > Pinales > Pinaceae > Picea > Picea sitchensis. The sequence goes on along the minus strand of SNQJ01S0047054.1, from coordinate 60,670 downwards.
TCAAAAGAAAAAGGGGAAAAATAAAGACAAGACAAAACCAAGAAATGATTTCTGGCTCTTCTGTGGATCTCAGGGAGTCACTGACCAAACCTAAAAAGGCAGATTAGAACAGACTCACAATCTCATCCAAAAACCTAATAAAGAAAAAAAAAAAAACTTTTGAAGAAAAAGAAAGCTAGGTTGAAGTCAAACCTAGGCTACAGACTACTATGACAGAGACCAGGGCTAGATCAAGAAAACCCTTGAGAAGTGTGACTCCTGAAAGGGAAAAGGATGACTGCCTCTTCTAAAAAAATAATTCTCAACAGGCACACTACTGACACTTAAACAACAAGTGTATGTATGCGGGTTGTCTAAGGGAACGACACATATACAAGCGTGCATGCCCACTACAGGCCATGTGCACCTCTGAAACTCCTCAAAAATGAAAAACAAGCAGTCAAGCACAAGCAGGGAGTACTGGTATTGAGAACCAGAATCCCTTAAAGACACAAAAACTTGCTTTTATAAAGAAGATGCAAGGAAAATTTGACAAAACAAAGCTAATATGAGGTCATACCTAAACTATAGATTGCAACAACAGAGACCAAGAATGGATCAAAAAACCCTTGAGAAGTATGAATTCTGACAGGGGAGAGGATCACTGCCTCTTCTTTAAAAAATAAATTATGAACCCAAGCACGCTATTGACCCTTCAACAGCCAGCATATGTACACGGGTTTTCCAAAGGTAGGGCACGTACATACGCGTTCAGGCCTTGTACAGGCCGCGTATACCTCTATGACTTCCCGAAAAAGAGAAAACAATCTAGTAATCAAAGCAGGGAATACTGGTATGGAAGACCATAATCCCTACAAACTCAGACTCTTGCAGAAACTCAGGAAAAAGGTCATCAAACCAATTTAAAACACCCAAAAAGTATCCCCAAAAACCCTAGAGATCTTCCCCAGTATGGTCTCCAATTCTGTTGTGGGTGGGAAAACCCCCTACGGATGAACACTAAGGGTTCTATAATGCATGCAAAAATGACCATCTAAAGTATCCTACTTTCTACCATCATCCCATCACAGACCCCATTATTCATATGTAAACACAAGGGTAAAAGGATCCAGTCACTCTACCTTGACTTCCACGTTTGATGTCGATCCTTTTGTGTTCAGTTTCTCCTTGACTGCAAGTCTCCTCCCAAAGCTAACCTACATTCATAAACAGACAAACAAAGAACTCCAAACATGCATATTATATATGAACTTAATGGGTTAGAGATTCTAATAAAATATAATCAAAATTGAATATTGAACACCTCATATGGCGGGACGGGAAAAGTATCTATTTTTATTAACCTCACAAAAGTAACTTACATTGGTGAGATCGACCACTGCTCCTTGAATCTGGTCTTAGGCTCCTCTTAAACTGTGCTCCAACTGATTTCACATATGAATGGTGAGATCGACCACTGCTCCTGGAATCTGGTCCTAGGCTCCTCTTCAACTGTGCTCCAACTTCTTTCACATATGCTTCTCTTCACAAAATAATTGCAAAGGATTGGGGCAAGGGGAATACAAAAACAAGTCGAGTTTCTTTACTATTATTATTATTTTTTTTCTAAATGGGACCCCTACCTCTTCTTTTATAGGCTAGAAGAGGGTGGTTATTCGGTTAAGTGATCGGCTATGGGTGGTCAAACGGTTTAGGAAATTACCTAGAAATCTGTATTCCGTCTGCAACTTTCTATTTTTTGTGCTTTTGTCAGTATACGCGGGATGTAGTGGGTCAAATAGCATATACACGCATGCAGCAGTGGTGTAGGGCATGTATGCCTTCGCAAGGATGGTTTTTAGAAGAGTTGTTCAGTAGTGGCTTGGAAAAAATGGCAAGTGAGATGGCCTTATGCCAGGTATGCATGTCTAGTGCAAATTAGGGTTATAACAATGAGTCTATCTTGGATGGCTCATGGATTAGCTAAGAATATTCACTGCATAGCATGAATCAGGTCTGGTGTTAACTAGATACATCAATGATCCAATCAGTTGTGGATCAATCTCGTCATCATCATTCATTTTCTTCAAATCTATCACAGTATTTTTGTATTCTATCATACATAACTTCTTTAATATTCCCATTGTATATTTTCCTTGAATCGGGAAAATCTCATTGGTTCTCTTTCATACTTCCAGGAAGTAGAGCATCATTCTTAGATCCTTCATATTGAAATCAAAATTCAAGGCTTACTTGTTTTCAACAACAAGGATTTATGAATAAGTCATCAAAATCATGCTCTCGTCACCAACACTTGTAATAACATAGGTTTGGATCAACAACACTCTTGCAGAAACCCAAACTCATCAAGAATCCATTCATCCGATATAGTTTCCAACTCATGGATGGTAGTACGGATGGAAGTGTATCAGGATTACTGGATCAGGTGTCTCATCATAGACAACTCCCTCTATTTGTGAGAATACTCTGGCTTTGTATTTCTTGACACTTCCATTGGTTACAGGCTTTCTCTTATAGGTCCATTTGGAAGTTACCACAGACTTCTCTTATGGTATATGAATAATATCTTATACATCATTCTTTAGGATACACTAGTTTTCTTCTATTATGGCATCTTGCCATATCTATTTATCTTATTGTTTCTTCAATGGAGTGACTCATGACTGAAGAGTAGCTTTGAAAAACTCTTTTGCTTTCTCAAGGTGTCCCTTGAGGGACTTGTATGTTTCTATGTCTACTAGCAGAGTTTTGTCGACCCTGGGCATGCCTTTTATGCCCCACTGTAATATCTTTGTTCATATCAACTAGAGTGGTTGAATTTGTTGGAATATTGTTTGTCTTCCTCTAAGCTGCTGAGGATATTAACTCTTTCTTCCTTTTATTTTGTTTTTGACTCCCTCTAAGTCAAGAAAATCTCTATGAAGTCTGAAGGAAGGGAATCTTCCTTTATTTTTTTGTTAGATATTTTTATGTCTCTTTGTCCAACATAAAATCAATCAAATAAGGTTTGGAATCTCGTACCAAGGACAATGGTCCAAGTCTTTGAGGGCTCCCATACTAGGGATAATATCCTTCATTTATCAAGAATGAAATCAACTATAAAATTAGAAATCAATTGATTTACCTGGGTTTGTAGTCATTTTTAGTTTAGAGGAAGTAATTCCCCTCTCTCTTATCTTCATTCCTTTGAGGTGGATCTAGATCAATGTTAGTGGTAGATGCATGTTGTCTTCCCTTCTTCCTGGTTGGACAATTTCTTGCATAGTTCCCATATTTGTCACATCTGAAGCACTGAATTTATGAAACATCTCTTCTCTAATTATAACCTGGGTTTGATGAAGAATTTTTGTCTTTGAATATTTGTCTAAAGTTTCTTTTGAATCTTCCTCCTTTCTTTGTATGAAGTGCAAGAGCATGATTTTCTTCTCGGGAGTCTTCCACTCCTCTATTTCCAAGTCTAAGTTCTTCTTGAATACAATCTATCCATAGACGATCAAAGATTGGTAGACTTTCTCTACCATTGATACTTTGAAGAAAAGGCTCCCAATGTTTTGGAAGGTTGTTGAGAGTGGATAAGACAAGTTCTCTATTGGACATGATTTCTCCAATGGATTCTAATTGTTCTTTAATCTATGATATATTCATAAAGANTCTTGGTACTTTGAAGTTGGCTCTTAAAGGTAAGAGCTCTGAGGGTGTTGTCACTTTCAAACATTTCTTTTAATGCTTCATACATTTCATAAGTTGTCTTCAAGTTGGAAATACGAGGTAAGAGATGATCTCTTACTGAGTAGATGATTAATTTTCTTTCTTTGACATCTTCTTCCTTTCTTATCTTATTCTCTTCATCGGTAGTTGTGGCTGGTAAAGTTTTAGTTACCACATCCAAAAGGTCATATTCTTCAAGGGTGACCTGAATCCTTGATTTCCAGGAGCTGAAGTTGCTTGCTCCATCAAGAATATCTTCTACTAAGGTTATGTTCTTCATTTGTTCAAATTCTTCAAACTCTCGCCAAGTGGATTTGGAAAACCCAATGATTACATTGGATTAGTAACCTTGGATTTTGTTGGGATTATCACTTCCAATAATAAACTTTGATATTGTCACATGAATGCTTATTGAATCGAAAAAAAAAATCTTCAAGAAGTTGTAGAGATCCTAAGATCAAAATTTGCAGAAAATCTTAGCACCCTAGAAATCCTAGGGCCAAAAACTCAAAATCCTCAGAATTGTTTTTTGAAGGTCTCTGGAGATGCACTGAGGAAGGTTGAAAAACTTGGTCCAACTTTTAGCTCCAAATTCTACTTATAAAGGGTTGAAAGGGCTGATCAAATGAGGGTCATACGGATTTCTGCAAAAACCCTAGAGGTCGTACAGAACTACAGAAGGAGGACGGTTTTAGCCTTTTGAATGCTTGTGCAGGGGTTCTTCAAGACCTATGCTCTGATACCATGTTGATTTTCAATAAGAAAAGTTAAGCATGAAGTTCATTCCATTTTTATCATTTAACTTAACCATAACCAATAATGTTGCAAAAACCAAGATCACAAGAAGAAACACCATGCACAAGAACACAAGAAGTATCCTGGGAAACCCTTCTGAACAAGGGAAGAAAACCTAGTGAAATCCTTTGCTATATTCTTCAATAGAAATACCTTCACCACCTAGAAAACCTATCACACAAGAGGGTGCTTGCAAGCCCTCGAAGACTAGTGCCCAAGAGAGGTGTGCACTTTTCCCAAGAAGGTGTACTTGCTGAAATTTCCAAACTCACACAAAAGATATGTTTCCTCAATGAGGAAATTACCTTTACTTATAGTAGACTGAACCTGTCAACAGAAGTGTCTATTGGCACAACAGGGCTGACCTCTCTATCTCAAAATATAATTAATATTAAACAGATTAATTATCTATAACATTAATTATCAATCACATTAAGATGGGGCCAACCTATACCCTTCACATTACAATTAGGGTTGCATGCATGTCTGACTCTTGAAAAATATAGAAAGGAATCTTATACACCCACTAGTGCTTATCCAATAGGGGCACATCCACATGTATTTCCATATCTATGGATCACTTCATTACACAGAAGAACCACTTCTTCACTAGTTCTCAACCACTAGGATCACGTTCACTTGTGCTCATCCACATGCATGTCCACTCAAAAGATATTATTTCCCACTGCATTACACAGGAGAGTCATATGGAGTTCCTCATCAACTCTCTGCACATAGGAGGCTAATACATCATCTTCATTTCTTTTCTCATGATTATGCACCTAGCACTTTGGGATTTCACACGTTCACCTTGTGCTCAGCCACAGACACGTCCAACTCTCCAGATCTCCTTTCTCACTGCGTTACACAGGAGAATCATATGGAGTTCTTCTCAAATCTCTTGTAAGGAGGAGGCCATCTCTACATTCTAGCTCTGTCCCAGATAGGAACCACACACCCCTCTCAAGGGCTCTCTCTCAGGTTTGTGTCCTGGAGAATGTCTCACATAGCTGTAAGCATCAACAATAACAAAGCATTGTTTGTCTTCATTCATGTTGGATACTTATTATATTGTTGTTGGAATGTTAAGGAATTGGGTATAAACAAGATTGGTTGAGCTATGTGAGTAGCTATATCCATATGTTGGAATATTCCTCACTTTGTAAAACCAAGGAGTATAATACAATGGTTGTTGGGGTGTCATCATTTGAGTGTCAGTGCATCTAATATTCATCAACAACATTAACACTATGGTAGATACAACTTAGAGAAAGTGCATATCCAATATATTTTTGAAGCTCGAATGACTTCATGCAATACAAAGTTATTCTTGTCTACCTATTCCTGTGTGGAGGAAGAGTCGTGCCTTCTATGTCCATTTGGTCATAATTAACCCCCAAGAAGCTAAAAAACAGAGACATGATTGTCATTAGATTACCAACTAGTTTCTTGTGTGTAAGATACATCGAGAAGAAGATCATATAATAAATCTTGAACAAAGATTGCAGAGAGTAAACATGATTTTGTAAAGGATCTGTGTTAATGAAGCAAGTGAGTTATAAGTCCCCAATTTATGGATCAATGTCGAAGGCCAATCGTTTGATAAGTAAATATCCTCCTACAACCACCTATTTTTATCCTATAGAGAAAGTTCTTTCATCACTACAAGCGACTGCACCCAAACCAAAGCAAAAATTCCCCCTCCTTTTGCAACACTTGCAACCCGAATGCCCACAACAAAGGAGGATTTATTTAGTGTCACTTGGGTGGAAGATGTTATGTTCATAAAGTGACATTAAATAAAAATAAATTATTAATCACTTAAACATTAAAATTAATTTTTGATGTTTAAGGAATAATTAAAGGAGAAATAAGGGTGGGGTTTGACTTGGTCAATAAAGGGAAAGATCTAGAAGGATCGGAGGAAGAATAAAAGGATGGGTAGCCCTTCACTTTAGCATCATGATTTATTCTATTTTCTGAGTGCTCTTGAGAGATAAGTGTTCGTCAGAGTTTAGTAAAACTGTTGGAGTTACTTCACACACACCTAGATTTATTTTTCCTAAGGTTTTTCCTTGTTTATTAGTCACAATTAGTCATTATCCAGTCTCCTATATTTTAGGGGAGAATATTCCACCTAGAGAATATTCTCTTTCAATTGACACTTCAGTTTGACTAGTTGAGTTGAGTTTAGATGCTGCATTGGTTTTTTCACCATGAAATATTGGGATCATCACCAACTAATGCGCACTTTCCTTGGGATCATCACCATATTGGCACATTACCCTTGATTCCCTGAGTTAACTCCTCACTACTCTTTGTCCAGTTAGTTTATTGAAGACTAGTTGACTAGTTAACTCAACTAGGTGGGAGTTCATGTTAAGCCCTAATATTGGATCATTACCCCTTAATTGGGGCATATTATATTAGTAATGTTATTTTATTTATGTTGGCTTTAGGCCACTAGTTGTAATTATACCTCCTAGTCTCTTATATATACCAAGGAGACATTTTCATTTTGAATCATCTTGTACTTGAACATTTAAGTGGGGTAAAAGGAGATTTCCCCCTTGAAGAGGCTTATTATCTTAAATTATCTCTTTTTCAAGGCGTTGAGTACTTTTTCTGAGGTTTTTCTATGCTATATTGATATTTGGTTCTTAACAGTTCACTCCCGTAACTGCCTGAGAGACTAGACTAGGTGGCAGTTCACTCCTGTAATTGTTGGTGTGTGTCTAGATCACTCTAGAACACCACTATGGTGCATTGGTTCTCCTCCAGTGTGCACTCATTGAGTTATACAGAGTATAGCATGTGTAAATTATTCATTATTCATAACGGTTAATGAGAATTCTTTCATTCGTTCTCTCCTTCTTCTTCTTTCTCAAATTCTCTCTGCAAATGTGTGTATTATTGTTTATATAGATATATTTTGTGTAGGTTCAACACATTTACATGGTATCAGAGCTGACGAACTTCTAAGCAAAAGCTACACCAAAATGTTTTGCAGGTATAAAAGATTGAAGACAACGGAAAGATGGATTTCCAAAAATAATTAATTCTTACACCTTACAACTAATTTGCATGGAAGGAGAAAATATGCATACATCTCCGAACCAGAGAGTTGTATAGGTTAACCTTGAATACATATACAAAACCGACATCAGCCATATAAAAATCCAAGTACTTAAATCGCATGGATGAGGCACTCGAAACAATTTGCAGTCTTATTTCTCTCGATCTCCTTTTTCACATATCTTCATGTAAGACTGCCAATGAATCTTAGACCACCTTGGAAGGTCTCTTTGGAAAAAAGGATGAGATGAGGGGACACATTCTAGAGGTGGAGCTACTTACATTGGATCCAAAAAGCTTCGACAATATCCAAAATTTCTTTACAAAATTCAAGGATTTGTTGTCGCAACTCAAAGCTTGCGGAGTTGATAAATCGAAGGAGGAGAAAAAAATGGTTCTTACCATTCTCTCCAAGCTTGGTGCTGAATTATTTGTATTCGTATCCACATTACATGCTGTCAGATTCTTCTCTGGAGCCATCTGGAAGATGCCTTCTCTTGAGGAACTTATTGAATCCCTGACACAAGAGCAAACCAATTTCATCAACATGGGCACAATCAAAGGTCCAAGGGCGCATGCACTCATTGTGCATGATGGCGGCCACAAATATTAGAAATATAAAGATAAAGATAAACAGAAATCTCATGCACATCTGAAGAAGGAAGGGTGCACAAAACCCTTCACTAAGCCTCCAGATCCAAAGGGGAAAAGGGGAGAAATACACATATTGTCACAAAGGATTCCATTTGGAATCCACATGCATGCAAAAAAAAAAAGATATGATGTCTCAAATACTTCAGAAAAACAACCTTGGATATTGCGTCCCTGAGGGTGCCAAGAAGAAGAAGCCAGAAGATCTGAATTCCCATAAAGGCAATTCTAGCCATGCCTTGATTGCCATCAATTCCTCTCTCGATGCTTGGATCGTGGATTCAGGAGCATCACATCACATGGATTCCTTAGAAGTAATATATTCTTCTTTGGATGCATTTAAAGGTCATCCTATTCTTATGGGGGACAACTCTTCTATCAAATTCACTGGCAAAGGAAGGATTGAACTCACCAACGGAAGCTTTGAGAATGTGTTGCACGTTCCCAAACTTTCTGTTGACCTTCTCTCCGTGTATTAGATGAAAAATTTTGGCACTAGAAAGAAATTCATATTCACACCAAATTTCGTGGACATCTATGACATGCAAACCAACTCAAAGGTTGCTACCGGTGAGGTAAATCATCAGTCTAGATTGTATACTTTTCTTGAATTCATTGAACCTGATTCTGCTTTATTGCTTACTCATGATGATGAAAGTAGTAGGATATGGCATGAAAGGTTTGGACATTTTAATTTAAAATACATGAAGCATCTTAGTAAGAAAATATTGGTTGATGGTCTACCAGACATCCATTTATCCAAGGGAGTATGTGAGGGATGTGTTCTCGGAAAACACCCTCAAGAGAAATTCGACAAAGGAAAGTCTCAGCGAGCTTCCGCACCTTTAGATCCGATCCACAGTGACCTTATGGGTCCTTTTCCACATCCATCCATCATCAAAGTGAGTTTTTTTCTCATTTTTGTTGATGATTTCTCATGTTTTACATGGATCTACTTTCTCAGGCAAAAATTTGAGGTCTTTCAATACCTCAAAGATTTCAAATCCCTGGTTGAGACACAGTCCAAAAAGAATATCAAAGTCCTCTGAACTGATAATGGGGGAGTGTATGTAAATCATGAGATCCATAATCTTTTCCATTAGGTAGGGATTCAATTGCAACACACAGTTCCATGTACTCCGCAGCAAAACAGAGTTTCTAAGCGCAAAAATAGATCTCTAAAGGAGATGGCATCTTGCATGCTGCATGCAAAGTCACTACCATAGAGACTATGGGTCGAAGCACTTAATTTTGCAACATATATCCAAAACAGATCTCCCCATAGATATTTCAAGGGTAAGAACCCCCTACGAGACTTGGAGCAGCCTCAAACCGGAAGTGACCCACTTTTGAATTTTCGATTCACGTGCATGGGCCCAGATTCCCTCTGAAAAGAGGAAGGCACTTGAACCATATATATCTGAGTGCATTTTTGTTGGATACCCCAACGGTGTAAATGGATATAGGCTTATTGCTATTTCCTCGGACCAGCTCATCATTGAGTGAAGTGTCCAATTCGAGGAAAGTGTATCGCAAGAACCTCAGCAGCTGCATGCAGACACCTTCATTCTTCCACTTGTTTGAGATGATAAGCATGCACATGCTGACTCTTCTTCAAACGAGAGTTCTGATTCAAAGGACTTGGATGATTCAGATTCAAAGTCAACAGTCAGATGCAAAGTTAGAGCATCCAAATGCAGTTGCAGATCCAGAGCAGAGGCCCAAGTGGGCACAGACTACTCTTTAGGATGCAGGGGATCTCGTTGGTGATCTAGACGATACTAGGAGGACTCAATCTGATTTTGAGGAGCCTCATGTTGCACTCACTACCACTGAACCATTTCCCTCCAGGCATCTTTTCTTGGTTCAGTCTTCAGATCCATAGTCTCATGGCGAGGCTACTGGAAATCCCTTTTGGGAATCCACCATGCAGGAGGAGTACAACTCCCTCCTCGAAAACCAGACTTGGGATCTGGTTCCCCTTCCTTCTGGGAGGAAACTTGTCATATGCAGATGGGTCTACCAGACCAAGAGCAAAGAGGATGGACATATTAGTAGATAAAAATTCAAGCTTGTTGCCAAAGGATTTTAGTAGCTTCATGGTATTGACTATGATGAGACCTTCGCTCCAATAGAAAAAATGGATTCCATACGAATGGCACTTGCCATTGCGGTAGCCAAGGGATGGGAAGTCCATCAGATGGACATGAAGAATGCATTTTTTCATGGTGATCTCTCTGAGAAGATCTACATGGAGCCGCCCCAGGGATTTATGTAGGACTCATCTTTGGTCTATCGACTGAAGAAGTCCCTTTATGGCCTCAAGCGGGCTTTGAGGGCATGGTATGCCAAGATGGACTCCTACATGTTGTCATAGAAATTTGTACGTTGTAAATCAGATCCAAATGTCTACATGCTCAGGACTGTTGTTTCACTTCTACTTTTAGTTATGTATGTTGATGATTTGTTGATCACTGGTTGCTCAACTTCAGCGATTGTTGCAATCAAGAGGATTCTACATGATAGGTTTTTGATGACAGACATGGGTCCACTACTCTTCTTCCTTGGGCTCGAGATCAGTTAGGATGCATCAAACATCAAACTATCTCAGGCCAAGTATGCACGAGATCTCCTAGAGAAATTTCACATGACAGACTGCAAGTCTGCTCCGACTCATTTCCTATCAGGAGTCAAACTTGAGGATGGCGGGGAGACTCCACTGGTTGAAAACACACTATACAGATAGCTAGTGGGGAGCTTGTTGTATCTCACACACTCTATATTAGACCTATCCTATGCAGTTGGCGTAGTTTCCAGGTTCATGCAGGAGCCGCATGAGATACATTGGAAGGTTGTAAAGCATATCCTTCAATACGTACAGGGCACAATCACCTTTGGGATTCATTATGTAGCAGACTCTACATTAGATCTCATTGGGTTTATTGATTATGACTGGGCTGGCGAAAGCACTGATCGCAAGTCCACATCTAGTTACTCACTCAGTCTTGGTTCTGAGCCTATATGTTGGTCAACCAAGAAGCACACTATATAGACAGCTAGTGGTGAGCTTGTTGTATCTCACACACTCCATACCAGACCTCTCCTATGAAGTTGGTGCAGTTTTTAGGTTCATACAAGAGTCGTATGAGATACATTGGAAGGTTGCAAATCATATCCTTTGATACGTATAGGGCACCATCACCTTTGGGATTCATTATGCAACAGACTCTACATTAGATCTCATCGGGTTTACTGATTCTGAATGGGCTGGAGAAAGCATTGATCGTAAGTTCACATCTGGTTACTCACTTAGTCTTGGTTCTGAGAATATCTGTTGGTCAAGCAAGAAGAAAGTTTCTATTGATCTATCTTCAGTCAAGGCAGAGTACATAGGGTTAGTTAACATAACCATTTAGGCTATGTGGATACAACATTTTCTCACTGAGTTGGGCATTCAGTTTCATCGATTGATTGTCATTTGGTGTGACAACCAGAGCACTCTGAAGTTCTGTAGAGATTAATTTTATAGGCAGTGGATGAAGCACATAGAGATCCACATGCACTACATCCAGGACTTAGTAAACGAGGGGATCATTGACTTATATTTCTGTCCTTTAGCAAAACGGATGGCATACATCTTCACCAATGCCTTCACTAAGCAAAAGTTTCATTCTCTGTGAAGTCATCTTGGAGTGAAGGACACAATTGCCTAGCAATTGTAGTTATTCTTTTTACATATATTGTACCTTGAAGGGGGAGTTCCCATGATTTTTTCCCTCTTTCCTCACTTTATTTCAATGTTTCTTTTGTATTTGGGTACCTAACATGGCCTCGTTGCTGGGACCCATTCTTTATTTTCACCATAGTGATGTTCAAGGGGGGTGTTGGAGTTACTTCACACACACCTAGGATTTCTTTTTCCTAAGGTTTTTCCTTTTTTATTAGCCATAATTAGTCATTATCCAGTCTCCTATATTCTAGAGGAGAATATTCCACCTGGAGAATATTCTCTTTCAGTTGACACTTCAGTTTGAC